>PVHP010010338.1:0-48181 GCA_004024765.1 Zapus hudsonius
CACGTGTCAGAAAGTTCACAGAGCTTTTACTATTTAGTTAGATAAGCAGTCCAAGAAAAGATAACAGAAAAGCTCCCTTTGTGAAAAAGAGAGGTTCGTGAGAGAAAGGTCTGGAGCCTGCCCCCTACCCCAGCGGGGTAGGGGTACAGGCCTTACCTCACTGAGGCCTGGGTCAGCAGTCCTTCTACTCCATTGCCATATGGGCAAAGAGGGGCTTACTTCCTCCAGGGAAGCTAGTTTTAAGTCCTCCCCAGGTGAGTTAGAGGGATAGCTGATTGGTTCATATCTGACCAATCAGTTTTAGCACCTAGGTTGTAGCTCTAACTAGACACCTCCCATTCAAAGGGAGGAGCTGGAAGGGGAGGAGTGGTCCCTACACATACCTGACTGTCACAATGTGATGTTTGCAAATATCACATGTATTCATACATTGTAGACAAACATTTCTCATCTGTACTGCAAATAACACAATCTAGAGCTATGAAAATAGAAAATTATCATGGTGGGATGAGTCTACAGTATAAGCCACTGATAAGAATTTGGCTGGAATTGCCCTTCTTATTCTGTGTTCTAGCTTTGGAGAATGGTGTAAAGGCCCATATAGTAAGAGATGTTTCAGAGAAAGGTAGAGGTGCACTAAAGGCACCATTGTGTATCTCTGTCTTATCTATGTCTAGATAAGAATTCAGTGCTAAGTCTTATAAGAACATTATGCATGTGGAAATTGAATCTTAAGGATTATTTCTTCCATATTGCTGTATTTCACTGTGGTGTATTGGAAAGTGATCTGGACTTTGAGTGAGAAGATGTGATTTGGACCATGGCACTTAAAAACTATAACCTCAGGCAAGTCTTTTCATTTTCCTCTGAGCTTCAGTTTCCCTTATCTTTTAAGTAAAGACCATATTTACCTCATAAATTTTTATATATATACTGTTTTACAAATGTAAGATGAACAAGAGATAAGCTATTTTTCAGTTTGTTGCTATTCTTAGTTACTACAGGGGCAAGTTCTAAGTATAAATTCCTAACAGTAATAACAATTTGACAAATAGTATATTGACTAAATAATAATTACATATAAACATATTCCCTTAATCTGAAAAAATATAATTGAATTTTAATTTGACTTGTTTTGTTGCCACTTTAGAGAAGGAATGCAATATATTTATTTAATTCTGCCTAGGGGGAAAAAATGTAGTCAAATCTCTTTTCCCATTAACAATATAAAACTTGATGTCTAAGATTAATAAAACAAAATTCAAGTCTTCCAGATAGCTAGTATATCAAAAACATTGTAAATCCAAATTTATTATTATTATTATTATTATTATTATTATTATTATTATTATTATTGGTAGGAAGTTCGGATGAGTTTCGTTTTAACCCTTCAGATCTAAGAGCCTAGGATCAGAGTTGCTGTAGATATCTGGAGCTCTAAAGAGGAGTATTTGCATGTGAGATGTGGTGTTCCTCCCCTGGCAGGAATTCTACTCATAGGCAAGGAGTGGGAAGTAAAGGCAGAAGTTTGACTTGATAACTATTACTTAGTGTCACTACAGAAAGAGAATCTCTCTTCAAAGGCTCCTTTCATTTCTGAGGCCTTTTCAGAAGGCCATTGATTTCAGACTTGAAGACTTTTCTGGATTCAGAGATCTTCTCTTAGGAAGAAAAGAGCCCCATGACTTTAGGCTAAGGGCATCTGGCTGATGATTGTACTGGACTTGTCCCTAGCAATCCCACTGAACATTATGAATGCAAAGGTTTTTCAAAAGAAATTAGGGGTATGAAATGAGTGAATCAATAAAATAGACTAACTCTGAGGCCAGTGAAAGGAATGTAGATTTAATGGTGACCAGGTGTGTTAGCACACATCTCTACTCTAGCACTTTGGAATGTGGAGACAGGACGATCAGGAGTTTGAGTCCAGCCTATGCTGTGAGATCCTTTCTTGGGGAAAAATGCAAGAGAAAACTTATCCAGTGGCCTGTCTGTTCTTAGTGAAGTGAAGCCTTTATTCCCTTCTTTACTTTTTTGGACAGGTACCAAATGACATCTAAGCAGCTGTTCCACCTCCACAGGACTCCAGAGACTGAGTGTCACTTGTGTACCCACTAAATCTTCCTGAATTCTTACTCTGAAAGAACAATACACAAGAAAATCATATCCACTGAAAGCTTTCGGGTTTTTACCCTTACATAGCATTGTGTATAAGTAGAACTCAAGGACAGATAGGCACCATTCACACTAGTTCAGACAATGCCCAGGAAGGAAAAAGAAGAAACACATCAGTATATGTTGCATCTCCAGTGACCAAATGTAGGGTTATCTTTCTGACACCTTTCTAGCATTTCAAATGACTGGCCCTTCTTTCAAATTTTATCCCCTATATTTTGTTACTTAGCACTTACATACCTCCTTGGTTTACTGTATGATTATTTCAGCACACACATGCATATATATATATCCTGTATTTCCCTTGTGCTCCAGGACCAGAGATGAATATTACATTAACAGCTCACCTCTACATGACCAAATCACTATTGCCTGTTTCCAAAATGCATCTCTTCTTTTTCACCATGCTCCCTATAGTAGCATTGTGCTATATAGACTCATGTGCTAGAAACTGTGAGTCAGCTCATAGTCATTCCATGTCAGCAGCCTGTATTGTGATTTCATTTCTCTCCATCCTTTTTATTTTATAAAAAAAATATTTATTTGGGCTGGAGAGATGGCTCAGCGGTTAAGGTTCTTGCCTCCAGTGCCTAAGGCCCAGGTTCAATTCCCCAGTACCCACATATGCCAGACCCACAAGGTGGTGGCCCTGGTGCTCTCCCCCCCCCCCCCCCCCCTCTCTCTCTCTCTCTCTCTCTCTCTCTCTCTCTCTCTCTCTCTCTTTCTCTGCTTGAAAATAAAATATTTTTTAAAAAATATTTGTTTATTTGCAAGGAGAGAGAGAACAAGAGAGAGAGAATGAATGGGCGTGCCAGGGCCTCTAGCTGCTGCAAACAAACTCCAGATGCATGTGCCACTTTGTGCATCTGGTTTTACATGGGTTCTGGGAAATCAAACCCAGGTCCTTAGGCTTTGCAGGCCAACACCTTCACTGCTGAGTTGTCTCTCTAGCCCTCCATCCTATTTCTATTCATACTGTGCCATCTTAAATTATCATTAATTTATGTTGTAACTCTATAATCATAATTTATGTATACCATATCTTTTCCAGACTATCACCTAGCCTAAAATAAGTCATTATCCCTCATAATTCATAACTTACTTAGAATTACCATTTTAGGATATGCACCAGTCATGTTGCATCTTCATCAAAATCCACTAATGCTTAATAAGAAAGAAGAGAAAGTGAAAACATGTGCCTTTTGAAAAAATGAAAAAAATGAGATCTCTTCCCAATTCCTCATGGTTAGCACATGCCAGCAATTTGGCTTGTATATACCTTGAACCTAGGGAAGAATTCCAACATGCATATTTCAGAAGTCACATTTTCCTGGCTAGACAAAACATCACTGTATAAAACACTGCAGAATTCCATTGATCTTTTAAAAAGCAGCTATCAGCATCCCTTGTGGTTGGGAGCAAAAGTCCCAACAAGCAAGCTCCGGTTCCTGTGTGATGCACCTCAAAAACTCAAGAATAGACATTGCAGTGTTAAATTATCAGGGACAAAAATATAATATGACATGAATTATAAGCTTCAGTGTCTACGATTAAAGATTTACTGAAGAACATCCAGGTCTGTGCATGTTGGGTTTTGGACTGCAATAGTTTACTTGAGTAACGATATCCAAGGCATTTGTTTCAAGCCCAATGGATTTGGGACAGGGAGAAGGGAAATGGGGGTACCATCATAAATTTACTCATGTGATGTATCTTATTATGGGTAATAAAGATATCAATTAAAAAATTATAGGGACAGTAAAAGAATGTCTGACTGTATTTGGAATAGTGTTAACTGATAGAAAAAAATCCCACAGCATCATAGCCACACTGTAATTATAACAGTATTCTATCAATATAGGGAAAATGCAAAAAATTAAACAGTTTTTCGAGAAAAAAGTTTAAATACTGGCCTTTAAGCACTTTGTAGGTGTACTTTCTCCTGCTTTAATCTTTTAAATGGAGTACCTAGTGACTTTCCTTACTGTGGTGCCTCCTCTTCTCCTGTCGACCCGGATGCTGTCTTTCCGTGGCACGTCTTAGAATCAGAATTTTGCATGTTTGCTTATTTTAAAAAAATTCTTTCAGTGCTTTCACTCACGATCTCAAATATTTCACCTTAAATTGAAGTTATCCAAGTATTTCCTCTCCTGTTAAATTGTTTGATAATGTTAAAAAAAAGAAGTACATTGCTTCAGATGAAGCTAAATAGAAATAAGATACTAATTTATTAAATGCTAATATTGGTATAAAGCATTTATATTTGTATATCATGGGCATTTATAGTTATATAATGAAAGTAAAAGCAAAATATGAAAGCTTGAATGACTATCTAGAGAATAACAACTCATGTTTCTTTAAGAAACTTTAATTAGCAAAATATTTTCCACTTTTTTGTTTCAAGTCTCCAATGTTTTGAAAATCTACTTGTTCAAAATTTCTGTTTTTTAATGAAACAGTACCTTTACTATTCTACTTACTAGACTTATTAATTGCATGACATTTAATCAAATGATCAGTTTAAGATGAAGCACGCTTGTCATTTCAGTGTGATATAAATAATGATTGTTATAATGAGATTTATAAATACTGAGTAAATTTTCAGTTTGGAAAATCCTGAATGAGCAAATAGCATAGTAAGGATTAGGAGTCCATTTTGACATTAAGAAAGTAGCCACAAAGATCCTGAACATGTAAATATTATGCATTGTTTTTATCTTTCTAGCTCTAAAATTTTAAGCATATAATTATAAAGGGTCATACTGCTATTTTTGCTTTCATGGAGGTATATTTTGTCAGCAATAACAATAACTTAGATGTTCTATGTTTTGAAATTTTCAAATCACTTCTTTAAAAGCTGAACACAAGCTCACAAGTCCTCCTCAAATTTGCGGTCGATTCTCTACCTCTAAGTCCAAAATGTTTTTGAATAAAGATTTTTCTTTTAGCCTTTTTCTTCATGGTAGCTTCATCTCAGAGGAAGTTATAACTGAGTACAGGAAATGTTACTGTGTGCATCTGTATGAGAACTATCTCTCTATAACCATCAATGCCATCCTGGGTTGTGTTGAATGGAGCAGCTTATGTTCTGACAAGAGTCTCCTGTACTACTATAGTCACAACTCACTACCCCCAAAATAAAAGCAATGACTCATTGCATCCTGATTTCACTATATGATTTCTTTTACTTTAACAATTCCTAAAAATAAAGCTATGAAATGCAAACATAGTACATATATATATATACACAGTTATATATTACCAATATAATAATTAAAGCACTATTTAAAGTACGTTTAATATTATTTATATGCTTGGATATTTTGTATTAATAGATCTTAGTATTTTATAATAAGTGCATATTACATTTTTATAATAGCACTAGTATTACCAGAACCATAAAACATTAGCACTGGAAAGAACCTGGAACCATCCAAAACAAGTGTTCTTTTGTCACTGAGGAAGCAGAGGGTTAAGAACAGCAAAGCCATTGCTTTAATGTTTGGTTAAAATTAGTTTGTGTTTTGTCTTATAAGTGTATCTGATATTTAATAGACTTTGTTTTCCATGTTGTTGACAGAAGGTACAAATGTCAGTCAAAAGAAGCTTAGTAGATGCTACTTAAATTGACCATTTTACAAAGCTAAAAGTCCCATTCTGTTTAGGAAACTTAAAAAATAAAATAAAATTGTTTCCTTTGTCTGCTATGACTGTCAGTTTTCTGTGTAGAAGCATCCATTTGTGCTGGTGGTCCATCAGACTCTGTTGCCAGTTAGAGTTATGTATCCTTTCCATTTGGGTGTTCAGCATAATTAGAGAACTCAGTAACAAAAGAACAAACATTTAAATAATTAGTGTTTTATATAGGTAGATGAATTATAAATTTGTAAGAAAGTAAGATACTCAATTTCAGATATTTGTTTTAACCCATTCCCTTTTTCCCCTTACATCATTGTTGTAATACTAGTTTGTGGTTGGTCTACCCAGCAGTATTTATATAAGTTTAAATATCACAGTTCAAATTAGCATATCTTCTGTCACCTCAGCCACTATTCTCACTCTAACCCTAACTCCATTACAGAGCCAGTTTCCAACACTTTACCTGATAGGAATTAGATGCATATACTTATGACATTTTGTTTCTTATGCTTGTATTAATTTAGAATGGATTTAAAATGTTACTGTTGTTCTTAATGTTCGGTACATAATAATTTTCTTTCTTTTTCAGCTTTTTAATTAAATGAAGCCAACTTGGATTTGCATAAAATGAATGTTTACCATGAAGATAAAGTGTTCCTGACCTTACACCATTTTGAATTCTTGAATTTAATTCTTTGTTGTGATAAGCTAGCTTATTCTTGTATACATTTTTTAAACTGTGGATTTTCCTAGTAAATTTAGTTTATCGAAATGGGTAGAAACATTCAGTAGTCCACAGAGTGAACATCAAAGTGTTTTTCAAGTGTATTTTATGAAGTGTCTGCTCCAGGATTGAAATAAATAACAATGTAAACTATGAATTCATGTTTTAGAATCGTCCATTCATTAGTGAAGGAAACTACTATGTTAGTAAAGGAAATGTGGAATGTTTGTAAACAATTATTAGTAACGTATAGGGAAAAGCATATGCATGAAATCTGTCTTGTTTGGAAAATTATGCTCCGTGCTGTTTCCGCTATAAAGGACGTCACTGCTCTACATAGTCTTTGTTGTTCTTGTTAACCATGGTAATTGGACAGGGAGCTGGATGTCTGCCCTGGACAACGTGAGCTAGGGAAGGATCTTTCTTGCTTGGGTCTAAATATAAGGCAACTTGCACTAAATCCTCATGCCACAGAAGGAATCAGGCAATGGAAACAATGCACCCCAACTGTGAAGTAATATTTCTCCTTCAATTATGAGATGATCTATCCAGGAATCTAGATGAGTATGAAGAAACCTACTCTGGTTGTTTTCCTTTTGTTTTATGGAAGCAGCTGACTATCCAAGCCACATTCTCTGAATCCACATGAGATACTTGTTCTGCTAGGAAGAATCAAGGAAGCTTCCTTGTAAACCATTGTTACTGTTGCATCCACTTTCAGTTTATAAAGCTCATGCACAGACATGACAGCTCTTGTTCCTCATATCTTAATAAAAGGTTTTATTTCTAGCTTTAATTAATATCCCAGCATTACAGATACTCTTAGGTCCACACCCGCAGCCGTCAGCCCACCTCATCGGGGTTATCAGTAGTCACTGTGGAAGGGACAATGCCTCAGAAGACTTCTCACCCTGTGAGAACACATCTTAAAACATCTTTTACAAGAAATCTTAGGATTCCCCTCTTCTTGCTTATAAAATAATGAAAGCCAGAAGTCAACAATAAAAAGTTTAGCTGGTAATGCTTTCAAACTTGTGAGGGGATTTTTTGTGGTGGATTTTTTTTTTATTCTGTATTACAAAGATGATCTTAGAGGAAAACATTCACTTCACTAATATTTTTTTCTTATTTTTAAGGCTTATTATTTAATTTTCCTTGATGTCAGTATATTAAGAGCATGGAAAGCTTGTCCACTGGTCTTGCAGCAGTATGATTGCAAATAAGAATCAGAACCACCAAGCTTATTTTGTGTCTAGGAATTTTAGTGAAAACTGGAAAATACAAAAGCCTGGTGGGCACATTTGTTAAGTTGTAGCAAAGAATGTCTGTGCTTGTAGAATAAATAGTATCTTTCAAACATGGTACTGCTCCCTGAAAATTATGTTAATTGAGAACATTAACCATAGGATATTTTCCCAAATCGATTCTTACAACCAACTGTTTTCCTAGTTCTGTTAGCAGATTTTATATTCACATTTATGGAAAACCATAGGTCTCAATAATTACTTGTTTGATTCCTATCCTTAAGTGACATTTCACTTGCAATTGTTAGTCCATTTATTTTAATAGCCCTATAACTTCATTCAGAACTTCAGAGAATACAAATTCAATTTGTTGCTGAATTTTATAAGTAATAGTTTTTTTTAAAAAAAATTACTTTGGTTCCCTTAAACTTCAAAATGATATTCCAGTTAGTATGCAGTTTATTAAGTGATATTACAAATAAATTTTCTTTCTCTTAATGCTAACTAGTATTGCCAGGTGTGGTGGTGCACACCTTTAGTCCCAGCACTCAGGAGGCAGACATAGGAAGATGGTGTGAGTTCAAAGCCAGCCTGAGACTACATAGTGAAATCCAGGTCAGTCTGGGCTAGAGTAAGGCCCTACCTCGAAAAACAACGACAATAACAACAACAAAAAGCTAACTAGTATATAATCATGACCCTGGTCAGGTCATCCTTAGCCCTATGATGGATGTAAGGAGATATCTTTTTAGTAAAAGTTTTTCCAGCATATATTGTATTTTTTTCTGAGCATCAGCAGTAACTCTGGTGAAAAAAAAGTGTTTTCAGAATATCCCAGTTTAAATACCCTATACACAATTGTTGCATTAGCAAAGTGATTCTAGGAAAAATTGAAAAATAAAATAAAAAGGAAATTGTCAACATAAATCACCTCTCAAATGTGCTAAAGAAAACACTGCAAGGTGTGGCCAAAGCATGTGTGAAATCCCATACATGATATACATCATCATGACCTTTGCTAGACATACACGATGTACATCATCATGACCTTTGCTATATAGACATACATGATGTACATGATGTACATCATCATGACCTTGGCTGGATGTACATGATGTACAGCATCATGACCTTTGCTAGACAATCGGCATGGATTTGTAACTGCTGCATTCCTCCTGCAGTGTCACTTTAAAAATCATTTATCTGCAAGCAGAGAAAGAAGAGAGATAGAATGGGCACACCAGGGCTTCTGACAACTGCAAATGAACTCCAGATACATGTGCCACTTGGTGCATCTGGCTTTATGTGGGCACTGGGGAATCAAACCTGGGTCATCAGGCTTCGCAGGCAAGTGCTTTAACTGCTGAGCCGTCTCTTCAGCCTCTGCAATGTCACTTTTAATTCATTATCATTCATTGTAATTCATTATATGTTTAACAATCTCCAACTAGAATGTGGGAGAGAAAAATCCTGCTACAAAATTCCATCTCAAGGAGTTTCATTTCATAATAATATCTGATGATTACTTGATGCATCTTATTTAGCACATTTCCTTGCATTATATATTCACACGAGTAAATCCAATAGTGTTGTATGCTTACTGTAATTTCCTTTTGTACATAAAGTAATATGCCTTGTCAATTACAATTCAGCAGGCATGGTAATTTGAGGGAATTGCATCATGCTACAGCTAGAGAGCTTGACAAGTATTCCCTACTTGTTATTATGAGAATCTCTCTATGGGTCCATAAAGGGAGTGATTATTCTAAATAAGGCGTGGTATGTCATTATTTTGAGATCAGTGATTTTAAACATTGTGTTTCATGAAGGACTGCTAATTGGGGCAAACCCATTGGTTAAGCAGCTAGGGATGCAGTATTTGAATTCTTGGAGTAATGTTCTTTAGTATCCACACAGCTTATTGAAATATTAATCCAAGGTATTTTTCATACTTCAGCATGAAGACAATTACTGGGTCAGACCAATACTATCTCTAATAATAATATTGTGGTGTTCAGAAAAGGGTGAGCTTTATAGACATTCATACATAAAGGCCTAAGCATTCATCCCTTACCTCTCAAATTTCCTGTGTAATTCATCAGGATCTGTTTTTTATGAATTTTCCACATTCCTTTTAGAAGCGTGTTGGAAACATATAGATATGTTTTCATCATATAGCGTGAGATTTGATTTCCAGAATGTTTTAACATAGTACCTTACATTCAGAGTTAAGTAGGAAAATTGTGTAATTTTCACTGAAGTGTTGGACATTTATTCCCATTATAAAGTATGCACATAGGGAAAAAATAATAGGAAATTCCAGAGACACTGTTTTATAGAAACTGCTAAAAATAGCAAAAACTGTCAATGTCAACTTTATTGGTGAATTTCTCAAAAACGTTGAACATTCTTTCTCTCCCTCCCCCCTCTCTCCCCCTCTCTCCCTCATTCTTTTGCTCTCATAAATAAAAATATTGTTCTTTATAATGCTGGAGAAATGGCTCACCAGTTAAAGGCACTTACTTGTAAAGCCTGATGGTCCAGGTTCAATTCCCTAGTATCTAAGTAAAGCCAGATGCACAAAATGACACATGTGTCTGTGTCTGGAGTTTGGCTTCAGGGGCAGGAGCCCTGAAGCACCCATTCTCATTTTCCCCTCCCTGTCACTAATAAGTAAAAATATTTTTTAAATATTTACATTGAAAGGTAAATGAAGCTGCTATTGCTTATGTCAAAAAGATTTTTAAAAGTTCCTACACATCCATCAACTCTAGAATGTACTTACCTGGGGCAGGATGCATGCTTCAAAAAATACTGAGAAAGATGCTGTTTACTTCTCCCGTCTTGACATCTGTCCCAAGCAGGCAATGAAGGCTAGACTGCTGTTGTAAGCAGTCTTTGTCTATGTTGAAGGAATGCCCCTGTACACAGCAAAACACTGAGAGTATATTTCTTCTATGTTTCCAGACATTTTGCCAAAGCTCCTGGGCCAATAATAGTGGGCCAGTAATAGTGAAATTGCCCTCTGACCTTCCACATACCTGCACTTACACAATCAAGATAGGAAACATTCTGAAAATCATGGCCAAACATGCAAATGAAAGAATTAACGAAGTTGGGTTGGTTTAATTGTACCAGTAATGAGTAAGAGAAGAAGAAAGTGAACAGTGACCAAGAGATTCGACACCAGCAAATATGCATGTGTGTGTGTAAATTCACGAAGAGAATATTTGAAAGAAAAATTATACTTGGAAAAATTCCCATATCTCTTTAGTTTTTCATTTCAGCAATCTTTTGTTTACTTGCTTTTTTTATTCCTACTTATTTATTATTTAATGGCATTATAAAAGACCATTATCCCTAATTTCTTGTTCACTAAGTTTGTCATTGAGATAGATCACACACACACACATACACATATAATATGCTATTAGTTTTTCTGTGTTTTTATATCCTGCAACTTACCAGAAAGGTTTGTCTAAGAGTTTTCTAGTTGTTTGTAGGATCTTTACAATATAGAATTGTGCCACCAGAAAGTAGGGATAGTTTAATAACACACCTATATCTTGCTACCAGTCATGTCTTTGAACATAAGTGCATTAGGAGTTGCAGTGGAAACCACATATTGGCTAAATAGATGGTGCAGGTATAACCTACCTTCATGCAGACTGTTTAGAGGGCTTCTTTAAGAATAAAACATTTTGATATTGTGCACATCTACAGATTTCATGCTTGAAAGCATGCAATCAAATTATTTAATTCAAAAAAGGGAAAGTAACCCTACAGTTCATATGAGAATTTATGAGTATCTTGATAGACAATGTGATAGTAAAATAGGAGAATCTAGTTCGAAGAGTGAGGCAGTTTTAAAATTTGCTAGAATCTTACAGTAGTAAACATTGGCACAGGCAATCACTTCGTCTAAACATAAGTACTCACAAGGATAAACTTACAAAAATTGAATAAAATAGAAAGTAAAAAGAAAATTCCCATAATCCCAACTGTTTTCCACAAGTGACCTTCAGTAGGGGAAATCCCAACAAATGATGTGTAGATACCTGAATTTACATATGAAAGAAAGTTGACCTATGTTTCATGTCAAAAAAAGGTGTCTTAAAACACATCTAATAAAAGCACTAAAACTAGCTCTTAAAAGGAAACATAGCAGTAAGTTGTTAATATCTTGAATTTAGTAATCAGTGGTTTCTTATATATGACAAGTAACAAAATGAAAATAAACTGGGTTTATCAAAATTAAAATCTTTTAAACACAACTGTTAAGAAAGCTAGGGGTTGTCGAGATGGCTCAGTGGACTCAGCACTTGCCATGTAAGCCTGAGTTTGGAGGGTAGCACCCATGTAAAAAGGTGGACACTGCAACAGGCATATGTAATTCTAGCGCTGCCTACTTACAAGAAAGGAGTTGGAGACAGGAGATTCCACCAGACGTTCCCTGGCCAGCCAGCCTGGCGAAAAAGGAATTGTGAACAACCACAGATCCTGGCACAAAAGGAAGCGGAAGGCAAAACCACCTGAATATTCTCTGACCTCCACGTGTGTCATGGCACATGTGCACTGCACTCACATAACATACACCTCAAAAGAAGCATAAAGACAAATAGAAGAGCTAGTCAACCGTCATTCCGCTCTGTACATGCCCAATCTCATCTGACCACGGAAGCTAAGCACAGTCCTAGTTAGCTGGGAGAAATAGAAAAACTATTTGCAAGTCCTATATTTTATAAAAATCAATTACCCAGAATACATAAGGTATGCAAAGCAAAGAGACAAAAATCCAAATTGAAAATGGTTGTCTTGGATCAAATTGTGCCTCCCCCTCCAGACTGACAGAAATATGTCTCAATACACACACACACACACACACACACACACACACACACACACACACACACACACACACACACACGTTCTTACATGAAATCCTAATCCCATCATAAAAACTGGTTTTATGTGGAAAGAGTTCATGCAAATGTAGTCGAGGAGGTGTAAACTGCTAGTCAATACAGCTAATGAGACGAGGACAGACAGGAAAGGCACTTTCAGAAGACAGATTTTTTTGTATATTTATTTTATAATTTTGTATTTATATTGGCACAATACATCTATAAACCAAGGAATTCCTCAGATTTTTAATAAACTATCAAAAGCTAGAAAGAGGCAAGGAGGGATTCCCATGACAGTTTCAGTGAATACAGCCCTTCTAACAGCTTGATCTTGGACATCAAGCCTTGAGAACATTAAAACTAAGTTTTTGTTAGTTAAAGGCACACGGTTTTGGTACTTTTTTCCAAAAGCCATAATAAACTGATAAGATTAGACATTACTGTAAAATGTACCAATGGCAAAGGTCTTGTGAAAAAATGCTCAGTGTCCATAGGTGTTATGAAAATGCTAATCAAAGCCACAATGACATGCCATTTCATAGTCCCCCCCCCAAATTACCCACAATTTAATGAAAAATAAAGGAAATGTGCCTGAGAAGATGTGGAAAAATTGGAGGCTTCAATATATGGCTGCTTGAAATGTCAGGGTGATTATTTGGAAATAATTCAGTGGTTCTTCAATGAGATGAGACTTGTCATATAACCTGGGAATTAAACTGGAATTTATACCAAAGAATTGAAAGGTATTAAAGCCAAACTTGTGTACAAACAACAGACCATTCATAATTGCCAACAAATAACCTAAATGTCAATCAAGTGGACAAAATGGGTGTTTGCTTGCTAGATGTCAAACTTGCTTTTATCTGTCTTTCTTCTTTATACCTCACTCCTTCCTCTTAGACTTAGGAATGCTTACTCAAGTACTATTGTATATTGAAGGTATGTAACTGATATTTAATTTTATGGGGGTTCACTGTGAAGAGTTTGTCTCAAGTCTGAGAAGAGACTTTAACAGTCCCAAACACTGCTCAAAAGCCCAAAGACAATGAAACTGAGACTTTGGGAGGCAGGATTGGAATCTTATTATTTAAAGTGATATTATTAACAGATAAACTTGTTAATGAGAACCTTACATGTCAGATAAGACTATGTCAGGGTCTTTTGTGGTCACACCACTACTGAGAGACATTTGTGCCTTTGTTCAGTTGTTGGCGTAATGTAGATATAACTCTTGATTTTGGGAGATGTAACAAAGTCTTCTTATTTTGATGTTTAGTATTCATCAGAATTACAAATTTAATGAGCATATACTAATGGGATATAATAACTATGAAATAAATAAATGAATAATAGAAAAATAATAATAAAGTGATACTTTGGTATCCAGTTGACAAGGCATGGAATTTTGATACTTAATCTTCATTGTCATCTTTACTGGATTTAGAAACACCATAGAAACCACCTGTAATTGATTATGACTATGAAGATGTTTCCAAAAAGGTTTCACTGAGTAGGGAAGACTCGCCCTGAATGTGAGTGGCACCATCCATGAGCTGCGGATCGAGACTTAATACAAAGAGGAAACCAGCTGAACACCAATTGGCCTTCTGTGCTTTCAGCTGTCTACTTACTGACCGGATGCCATGTCACCAAGCACCTTATGCTCTTGCTGCCCTGTGTGCTCTCCCGTGCATGACTATTTCTATTCCCATCCAAGGACTCACGGTTCTCAGCTCCCAACACAACCACAGAAGGAGCTTCCTGTGCACTGCAGAGTTCAAATTAGCGTCATTTTAACCAAAACATGTAGATTTAAGTTATATGGAATTACAGAATGGTGAGGACATAGACACTTTTAACGGAAAGTGCAAGGCTCCTGAATGCACTTTCTTTGCATTATACCATTGTATAGGTTCATGAGTGTGGTAAACAAGAGAAAATTGCCAAAAAAAAAAAAAGTGAATTAGGTCAATGCAGAAAACAAAAACCAAATTAAGTGAGAACGAGACTAATTGTTTTTCAGTTTGAACACTTCAGAGTAGTCTCAGGCATGTGAAGATTAGGTCTTCACGTGAAGCATGGAAGCATAAGGGAAGCAGACTAGAAGATCATCTTAACTGATGATTGCTGTTAGATTTGCAAATTTCAAGCCAAGGATGACTTATTTCAATCTCATTTTAAAATCCTTTCAAAAAATTTCTATTATTTTCATGTGACCTATCATCATATAACTACACTTCTGTTCTCTAACCCCTTTGGGGAGAACACATTTGTCTTCATCATCTATCTTGAGTTGCTTCTATGAGGCATGGTTACTAAAATAAAATGAGCACATGGTTGCTTAGGTCCTGGGGGGAGTAGTTTTGCAATACTTATTGCATTGGATGCCATATTTCAAATTTTAGTCTTAAGGCTTCTCAAATGTATGCTTAAACGTCTCACTTGCTCATGTATACTAATTCAAATTTATGGTTTTCATAAATAAAATTAACATTATCTTACCATTATTTAGTTAACAAATATTAAAACCTAGCATTACTATGAAATTGTCTCTCGATAGGTCGAAGTACGAGTCACAGGCATTAAATGGGAGCTTTTCTGGAAAGTTTGAAGACAATGAAGAAGCAGCTTTCCCAAATCTGTGTTGATGGTGGGCTTTTCACAAGAACTCTTCCAGTATCATTAGATATAAACCACTCTGAACCTGGAATCCCTCCATTCCATAGAAAGATTTCCAAACAAACAAAATAGTGGCATAAACAGTGGTAGAGATTCTTGAGTGACAAAGAAGGATCCTTTTGAATTCAGGGTAGGCAACATTCATGACATCATCAGAAGTTCTTCTATGCCACTCGAGACCTTTGACATACTCATTTGTCCAAAGTTCTGTACAAATTCCCCAACTTTCATCTGACCACTCATCTGATTACTGTGATACCATACAATCCACTTATGAGAATAGGTAATCTGTTTTGTGTTTTAAACAAAATGTACATAAAAATTTCATGCAAAAAATCAGTAAAATAAGATAAAAGGAAACATGATTGAGTTAGCATACACTGAAGAAAAGAAATAGCTTGGGAGAGGCAGCTGCATAAGAGATAGATTAACTTAGTTAAGGAGATGCATGATTAGAAATATCAAAAATTAATCTTATATTAGTATAATCCCATACTTATAAAGAGAAAATTAGGCAAAAAATCATTATGTAACATAATCTATATATTGAAAGTCACTAGAAAGTTAAGCATACAACTTCAAATGAAAGCTTCCTGCAAACTAGGCAGAAAGGGACTTCCTAAGCCCAAGAAAGGGTGACTTCAGAAACCTTACAGCAATGTCTTACTAGGAAAAGCTTTAGTGCTTTCCTGACAAGAGCAGAAATAACAATGGATGTTTTCATTATTATTCAACAATGTACTTATAACATCTAGCCAGGGAAGCTATAAAAATAGCAAAGATAGCTTAACTGCTAAAGTCCAAGTAAAACTCTTTATTCACATATGGAATAAAGTCTGACCAAAGTAAAAAATAGCAATGCTTAATATAGTTTCAAGATATCAAGATCAAAAGTTATGCTTCTATATATTAACCATGAAAAATCAGAATTGAGATTAAGATATCATTTCCAGCAATATTCAATTCTGTGAACTAGGAATAAATATGGTAAAAGAAGTATAGGACAGATAAGCTAAAAAGTGAAACTTTGCAGAAAGAAAAAAAGTGTCATTTATCTGTACACAGGAATGCTATTAAGCAATATAAAAACCTTGCTGTAAAAACATAAAAGTCTCAAAAGATTATCAAGAATGCTGTTATTCTATGTGTGTGGGGTTGTGGAAATTGCAAACTTATCTATAACATCACCTGAGTCATTGAGGAAGGAGTGAAGAGGCTGGAAACCCTCTTACAAAGGGATCTAGGAATGATTCAGGGTGACTCATTTACAGCATCAATGTGTGTGTGTGTGTGTGTGTGTGTGTGTGTGTGTGTGTGTGTGTGTGTGTGTGTTTCATTGCAGACCAATTATGCATCTAAAAAGCAGTAGGGAAAAAGTTCAGTTCTCAAGGTAAGAAGAAAAATCAAAAGACTAAATGTAGAGTTAAATGATACTCAAGCTTTTTACCAGTGAAATGTAGAAACAATAAAATGCAAATAGGAATATATCTAACACTTTATATATTATGATATTGTGTTTGTCACATTACAGAACAACTGTTACAAACAAAGAAGAAATTACCAAAAATAAAATTTTAGTGAAAGATTTAACACCTCTATCAGTTTTTGACATGCTAAACAAAAAACTAATAGTTATCATAGTACATTTTTATAACAATTTTCCCAGAAAGCATTTATTTTTATCTATCTAGCAAACTGTCAGAGAGAAACAAGAACAATAATATCCCACACAAAAGATGCGTAACTAAACTAGAAAATAGAACACAATTTCATAACTTCATTTTTTGAAAATAAGTTATAAAGCCAATCAACATGAATTCAACTGTCCAGCACCCATGTTAGACCAGATACAGAGTGGCTCATGTGTTGGTGATCCCAAGATACCTACGACAATAGAAGGCAGATCCTAGCATACAGCAGATTAGCAGAGAGACAGCCTGTCTGTAAGTGGGTGGAACTTTAAACTGTCCTGGCACCTCCACACATCTGCTGATATGTGCCCATGCCCCCTCCCCCCCCACACTTGCGCACAAATAAATTATTAAATAAATTTAAACAGTAAAAATAAATTACCAAAGATCTATTGCAATTTATGCTTTTATAACAACATTTTTGAATGATATTTAGGGAAGTTTTAGAATATAGATAAATCCACTGGGAAACATCACTTAAATTCATCATTTTAAAGATGTAATAAAGCAACTCATGCCATTGACAGAACAGAGAGAAGACACATAGGAAAACAGGTAGAATAAACTCGACTAAACAAAGATGATCATTTTGGTTAAAAATCAAGCAGCAAACATTATAAACGTTCATGGGTGGTAAAAATAGCAGTTTTGCCCAAACTGTAAATGATAATACCGACAATAGATGGGTCCTCATATTTTTAAATACAAAAGTTCAAAACAAAGAAATCAAGGTTTTATTCCTATAATTCAAAGTAATTTACTATTACTGCACACTCGAGTAATATGACAAGAAAGTAAACCACATTTTTGTATAAAAGGCATTAAAAAATAACTGTCATAGCATTTTGCCCTGAGAACTTATATAAGATTATATGTAAGTATTACTACATGCAAAGACTGTCATATGCTTATAGAAAACATCCTAAGAATCAATTGAAGGGTGTCATGGTTTGATCCAGGTGTCCCCCTCAAACAAATGAATGTTTTCTGATTGATTGATCCTCAGCTGATGGCAGTTCTTCATCTTTACAAGAGATCAGGATACTCACAAGAGCATAAAGCAGTGAAAATGGTAAATGATTGTCACTCAGTAGTAGGGTTAGAGTAAGTTTTGTTCTCCTTCGTGATGCTAAAGCTTCTTTCTTAGTTTAGAAACTAGTTCACAGTGAAAGATAATGATATAATGAAAGATTAGCTTAATTATGACACAAATAACATTTTTGAAGATGTGCACCTGGAGCCATGGTTTCTCCAAATCAATGCTTTCAATGACAATGGATGAAGGGAGCTACCAAAGCAGAGACAGGTGGTAAAAGCTGGCAGTGCCCGGTGCTGACGTGAGGATATTCTGGAGAACATCTAGAGTCAGATATCACACAAGTAACCTAGACATAGAGTAAATTAAGAGATGGAATCACATTTGGAAATAATAAATCTACACCCATGATGAGATATCATTTAGGATCCCACATCTATTATTGTAATGGAACAAAATGTGCTGTAGAAATTTTGAACCTAGTGGATTTTCTTAAATTAATTGATCCAGTGAATAGTGATTCCCATGGTTTTTTTTTAGAACCTGGATTACTTTATTGCTTCCTCAGAGTCAGAACTTTGAGAGTTAGTTATCCATCTTAACAATGACTCATCTCTGTCTCTGCTCTTATCACTACCATCAGCTGTTACAACTTCCTTTAAAAATCTTCCATTTTCACGATTATAGTTTCTGCTTACATATTGTTTTGTTTAGTAACACAAGAAACCTCTGAGCACCTAGGGCTGGTCTTCCTCTCTTGGTATTGAAAATTACAAATTTGATTTTCTTTTTCTTTATAAGGTGCTTCTCCATAGTTTTCTGCCCTTCCAGGTTATTTGTCTCCTGGAATAGGAGTGTAGAATTCCTCACTTCTTAACAACCATCCTCCCCTTTCCTAAGACTGTCTTCACCACCAAAAGGAGTGGACAGACATGAGCGTGTCATTTCCCACTCCTGTAAGTGGCTCCTGGTCTTCAAGATAACATTTAATACTGCTATGTGTCCACCCATTTTTAATATTCCAATAGAGTCAGTAGGTAGTGTTTCTACAAGGCATCTAAATTGTAGATTTCAAAATGAGTGTAATAAATACATCATAGTTGCAAATAATCACCTTGAGTCAAGGAAAAGTATCCTGATTCACTTTAGAATCATATTCTATTGATATATATATATATATATATATATATATATATATATATATATATATACATACATGTTGCATTCTTCTCCAGGGCAGACATTATTCTGTTGAATTCAGTTTAAAAAATACCATGGTTATGAACCACAATGTGGTGGAGTAGAAGAATCCTAACTCTCCCTCCACACAAATGTACCCAATAGCACCTGTTCATAGATCTACTCCCTCTGAGAGAACTTTTCAGAAATGGAGAGCTCTCATACAGTGGGAAGCCAAGTATCTATCCCCACTGAGTATGCATAAACAGGCCCACCAGGTACATACACAGCCCACACACCTAGGAATGATTGTCAGCAACCAGCTTCTCCTGGAAGAGTGAAGAGTTTAGATCCTCAAAGAACCCACTGCCTCTAAGATTCTTACATTTCATATAGACACTCTAAAAATATAAGTACAACACACTAACCACACTATTAAAATAGGAAAGTAGTGAGTCATGAGGGAAGAATAAACTCAAAGTGCATTAAATATTTTATGAAAGTAGCCTCTGTGACCCAGTATCATGCACAGTGAATATACACAAATGAAAATTTTAAAGAGAATAAAAGTGATCTGTACAGCAAAAGATATTAACTTTAAAAGAAAAATAATTTAGTATATCTTTAAAATGAAAGCGATGTGGGTAAAATGATGTAGAAGCTTTAAGAAAACAATGAAATGTTTCTCTCAAGGACTCACATTGAGTGTCTTTCCTTTTGGAGCAGAAAAAAAGTGACTATGGTATGCATTTCTAATTCCTCACTCACATAGATGCACTTGAAACCTTGTAAGCCAGTTAAACAGACTGAGGGAGAATAAAAAATATTCAGAAGGTGGAAGCAGAACCATTAATTACTGGTTGTAATATGTTTACTATTCTTTTGTGATTTTCATGTCTTTTGAAAAAAATGCATGTACCCTGCAACGCAGAACCTCAAGATTTAAAGTTTTTACCAGGGTTGAGGGGTTCAGTGGTTAAAGGTGCTTGCTCTTAAAGTCTGAGGGCCCAGTTCCATTTCCTAGAACCCACGTAAAGCCGCATGCACAAAGAGGTGCGTGCATCTGGACTTGGACTTTCAGTAGCAGGATGACATGGCATGTCCATTCTCTCTTTTCTTGCAAATAAATAAATAAAATAGTTTAAAACTTCACCACATTTTAGGCCTTCTTTTTGCTATTTGAAATAGAATCTCACTCTATATCCTAAAGTAGCCTTTAACTTGTAGCAATCTTCCTGTCTCAGCTTCTTAGTGCTGGGGTCAAAGGCATCCACCATCATGCCCAACCCTTTAGGTATTTTAAATATTTATATGACTATAGTTTCCTTCCATTCTTTAGTCACCGACTATAGGAATGATCCCTGAAAGTATAGTCTTTCCTTCCATTCTTGTTAGTAAATTGGTAAATTTTCCCATAGCATAATTGGCTATCAGTGACTATATTTCAGAATATAGTTTAGAATGTAAATACTGGTTTAGACAGATAGTGTTAACTTCTGAGATTACTTTGAAAAGTAATTCTTACAGGGTAAGTAATTTCTACAATTACCATCATACACACTAATTATGAACAATAATAACAGGATTAGTACAGTGGGTAATGCTGGATCAAAACCAAAGTTTGACAATGAAACCAGACATATACAAAATATAGAGGAAATCAAGAGATGATGACTTGCTCTCTGTGAAAACTTGCCAACAGATTATACTTATCCTAGAGTGTTTGGGTCAGCCTTGAAATAAATAGCATAGGTAAAATGCATTATTTGAAG
Source organism: Zapus hudsonius (assembly GCA_004024765.1). Classification (NCBI taxonomy): domain Eukaryota; kingdom Metazoa; phylum Chordata; class Mammalia; order Rodentia; family Dipodidae; genus Zapus; species Zapus hudsonius. The sequence continues at coordinate 21,044 of PVHP010010338.1, forward strand.
GGATTTATGCCAGTGCAACCCTTTCTTAGAATAATGAGACCAATACCAGTTCTTGCTACACATATATCTTTTTCAAAACAACCAATTACTTCTTATTCGTGTGATATGTATTTCCAAAACAATTATAATTTGATTCTTCCACTTCCCAAGAGCTGTTCCCTATATTGGATCTTAATACATAAGAAAAGTCAATCTGGCCACAGGCACCTACAGCTAAGGTGACTCATTTCCATTCAAATCCTCTTCCCAGAGTTAACATTAAAAACACTATTCACATTTTGCATAACAGGAATGTATTTTGCATTCCAAAAGAGACAAGAATTGTAAAAGTTTGCACCATGTAGAATGATGAACATGTGAGAAGAGAAACATGTGTAACCTGATTTAGACATTACGTAATGCAGACCAGCATGGAATAGTGCATTGGACCCCATTAATATGTACATTTTGTGGCTTTATTTATAAATCAACAATAAGCTTAATGTTAACAGATGAACAACAGTTCATCTAATTTGTTCTCATTCGTCAAAGAATTAATGCATGGCACGATGATAGAAATAGTAGTTATAATCCCTATTTGTTAAGGAGTGTCATCTGTTACCTCTTGGAGATGGGATAATGCAGTATTGCTGGTCAATGAGTATTCCTCAAATGTTCCTATTTCCTATTAATATAGAATAATTCCAAAGAGAAAGGTTTGCAAAATTGCTGACAGCTCTGGCCTCCCCCCTCTGCCCTCTAGTCTTAGGAACCTCAACAGTGTGATCAGGCCTTTAGCAGACCATGACGACAGAATCTTTAAAAAACAGGCAAGAATATCTGAAAGAAATTCCCCAGTTGAATGGTATGCTTGACCATAGTTACTCACCTAAATCACGATAACTTTTACACTAGAATCCTAGCATTCTTTCGCCCTTCTGAGAGGTTGGTATAAATACTTAAGAGTTTCATGTTAAAGAGGGAAAAAAGAGAACTAAAGGAGATCAGGACTTCATTCTGTCTGGAAAGATCAAAGCACCAATGAGGAGAAGCACCAGGTGAAGAGATCATTTCTCCCAGAAGCTTGTTAGCTAATTAGCCTCTTGTTTCAAGAGAGCATACAGAGAGAAAGAGAGAGAGAATACCAAAATCTGTAGGTGCTCACAAAGCAGACTTAGCAACAGTGATAAGGTCCCTGAGAGAGAGAGAGAGAGAGAGAGAGAGAGAGAGAGAGAGAGAGAGAGAGAGAGAGAGAGAGAGAGAGAGAGAGATGAACTTCTTCTAGAGGAGAATGAATGAATTTGAAAGGTGTTCTCCTCATGATGAGGGATGGGCTCTAGAAGTTCCTGTTGCTGTTCCCGGATTCGTAGCCATTTGGGAATGTCATATGAGTCTCCCTGGCAGGTTTTAGATTTTTAGAAAAATGAAGCAGATGGCGTTGGCAAACTGCCCCTCCCCTTTACTCTGCTGCCAAGAACCACCCCACCCCCACCCACCTCCGGCCCAGTTTCACATATGCTTATTTAACAGCTCCTGCCATTTCTAGGAAACAGGACTGGCATCATCATTCAAGCATGTCCAGAACTGTGAAGAGAGCTTCCCCCTCCCTCCCTCAGAGGGCTCAGCACTATCTGCTTGTTTGCTGTCACTCATAACCTGCCGCAGTGGATTCCACTGAGGCGGACTGTGTTTGCTTGTGTATTCAGCAAACTGTAAAATGGATCTGAAAACTTCTGTCACCACATGAGCAGGACAAGCCAAGCCTCACGTCTGTGCTCAAGGAAATGGAGAAAAGCACACCCAAGAATGGTGTTTCCTGTTGGCTACTCCTGGTCTTCTTTGCAACATTAGGTTTTTCTTTTTGTTGTAAGTTCGTTTGATTTATCCACCAGTCACTCTTAAGAGACAGCTTTATGAGTTTGACAGAGGATCCCAAACAGATGCCTAATGAAGTCCATTAGCAAAATGAAACCATGAGGTATGAACTGGAAACATTCGCAACATTCAAACCAACACAACAAAAATAAAGATAACGACATCTGACAGTATGTATAAAATATATTCTTATATTCAGAGAAATATTAAGAGAATTAATTTTAAACCTCCTACAATGAGCAAAAATTTACTTTTTAATAAAGATATGTTGAACATTTCCTATGAGCTAAATACCATGAAGTACCTGGGGTTATAATAAGAAGTAAGGGAGTGAATATTGATAATAATTGATAATTGAGGGTTTGGGGAGAGAGGACAGAAGAGGATAACCTAATGGGAATAAGGTCAAGATACAATATACTCATACAGTAAAGTTCTCAGTTAATAAAATAAAAGAAGCAAGGAAGATCACAGTCTCTCCTCTCAGTGGGTTTAAAAATGACACAGAAAAAGACAAGCTCACAATGAAAATTAAAATTGCTCTGTGAGTACATGAGGTCACCCAATCACCAGAAAGAATTATTACTGGCAAAATGCTATGTGAAGGGTTGTCGGAGTTTGCCAGGCAAATCATAAAGAAGATGGAACTCCTGCCAAAAAAAAAGAAGAAAAAAAAAGAAACTAAACTTAAGAGGAAACAAAATATAATTAAGGAAATTAAATTGGTTCCCCATGGTTGAAATGTCATGAGTGAGAAGAGAAGGGAGCCAGAGATATGAGGTGAGTGGAATCATCTTTGGGTTCAACTTACAAGGAGTCCTGGAAGAGTAAGAGCTATTACTGAAAAACTCAGCAAGACCCCAGAGGTCTTGGAGGAGGCCTGGCTACAGCTACACTCTCTTGGTGTGATTAACAATGCACCTCACTTCACATATTAATGGGTTTTGCTGTGACACTTCCACACTAGTATGGATTATGCTTGGGTCAAAACTACCCTCCCAGATACAGTCTCGTGGCCTCTCCTCTCTTGCCCTTGCCCCAATCTCCTCACCTTTCTTATAATTTTCTTTACTCTTCTGTATCTTCAGGTTGTCCTTTTAAATCCTAGCTTTTATGTGATACGTAACTTTTGCATCTGGTGCATTTTACTTAACATGAGGACCTCTGATTCTTCCATTTTCCTACAAATGACGTGAGTTTAGGATAAATAATATTGTTAGAATGTCCAAATGCCATACTATCAAAATCATTCTATTTATTCAATGCACTCACCATCAAAATACTAAGAGTGAGGCTAAAAAACGGAACAGGGCTGTGCAACGTGGCTGTGACCCCAGAATTTGTGAAAAGGAGGCAGCAAGACCACAAGTCTCATGCAAGCCTGGGCTATGGAGTGAGACCATGCCTCAAAGCCAACAAAGCAAAACAAAACAAAATAAAACCAGGAAGAAGGATGGATGAATGAAGGGAAAAGGGGACCATGGGAGAAAGAATTCATATGGAAACACAAAAGACCTCAAATAGGTAAAACAATCCTGACCAATAAGAGGAGTGCTGGTGGCATTACAATTCATGATTTTAAAATATAGTAGAGATCCACAGTAACAATTACAATAAAAGCATGACACAAAAACCAACTTGGAGACCACTGCAATAGAATCAAGGTCCAGGAATAAACCCATACAGGCAGAGCCATCTAATTCTTAAAGGTACTAAAAATCATCTGGTGAAGAAGAGATAGCCATTTCAACAAGCGGTGCTGAGACAGTATCTACATAGAAAAGAATAAAAGTAGACACCTGTTGCGGGCAGCTTTCTAGTTGCTGCACAGAAAGAACCCAAGCAAAGGCGGCTTGTAGAGGAATGGGTTTATTTGGCTTACGGACTCGAGGGGAGACTCCATCCTGGCAGGGAAAACGATGGCATGAGCAGAGGGCTGGACATCACCTCTGCCACAGCACTGCAAACAGCGGCAGAAAGGTGTGCCAAATACTGGCAAGGGGAAGCTGGCTTATAACCCCCATAAGCCCACCCCCAACAACACAGCTTCATCGAGGTTGTAAAACCCAAACTGCCATCAGCTGAGGATCGATCTATCAGAACACATTCAATTGTTTGTGGGGGACACCTGTATCAAACCATGACAACACCCATCTCTCACATGTAAGAAATTCATCTGAAAATGGGTCAAAAACCGCAAAGGAAGATATAAACCTTTAAAACTACTAATTAGAGGAAACATAGAGGAAACACATCAAGATATTGGCAAAGGCAATGATTTCCTAAGTAGAACTCCATTAGCCTAGGAATTAACCAATGACTTAGGAAATAAAAGCAAGAACTGACATATGGCATTATTAAATCACATTATAAAGTGCTTCATAGAAAAGACAATAATCAACACTTGCTATGGAGTGGGAAAAAAAAATCACCATGAGGCATTCATCTGACCGAGAACTAACATTCCAAATATATAAAGAAGTAAAAAAAAAAATTAGCAAAACCCCAAATAATCAAATGCAAAAGTACCTCCATAGACACTTTTCAAAAGAGAATATAAATGTTCAGTCAATATATGAAAAATGTTCAAGACCCCCTACTCATCAAGAGTTATAATCTTAATGACTTGCTTCTCACCCTAGTCCAAATTATTATTATTTTTTAAATACCAAAATATACCTATAAGGATGTGGGGAAAGAGTATGCTTATACAGTGCAGGTAGGAATAAAAACTGGCATAGCCCTTTTGGAAATTGGTACGGAGGTTCTTAAAAATATTAAAAAATAGGGGGCTGGAGAGATGGCTCAGCGGTTAAGGTGGTTGCTTCTAGAACCAGGGTTCAATTCCCCAGTACCCATATAAAGCAGATGCACAAAGTGGCACATGCATCTGGAGTCTCTCTCTCTCTCTCTCTCTCTCTCTCTCTCTCTCCTTACAAATAAATAAATATTTTTTTAAAAAAATAAAAAAATAGGGTTAGGGTTATTAAAAAATAGAACCAATATATGATCTATCTGTATTTTCTTTCTATATATACACAAACGAAAAAAGTTAACCTACATAAGCAATATCTCTACACCTATGTTTTTCATGATAGTATGAATCAGCCAATGTATCTGTTAATAAATGAAGATAAAGAAAATGCAGTGTTATATATACACAATAGAGTATTATTCCACCATAAGACTTTACATTTTTAAAATGTTACCCTGACTGCCATATGGAAGATTGATGAAATTGGAGCAGGCACACAGCAAGTGTAAATTCTCAAGTCTTAAAAGTATAGGAACAAAATCCAGACCAATAGAAGTGAAGATTGACTTCCAGACACAAAATGGCCTTGATATTCCTGATAATACCTACACATAATGGCAGGAAAAGATGACGACACCTAAACAAATCAGGGACCAATTTAGAGGGGGAAGAAATATGGGGGTAGGGGTAATCATAGTGGTTCATGGTCTATAATTATGGAATCTATCAATAAAAATAAAGACTTTAAAAAAAAAGGAGCCAAAGGAGGGATCGGACTGCTTACAATGCAATCTTCCAGACACAAAACAGTCTTGATGTTCATAATTATGCAGGACATAATAATACCTACACATGATGGGAGGAAAAGATGATGATACTGAAACAAAACAGAGACTAATTGAGAGGGGGAGGCAGTATGGGGGAGGGGTAATCAAAATGGTTTATGGTCTATAATTATGGAAGCTATCAATAAAAAGTTAAAAAAAGAAAAAAGTTTTTTAAATTTAATTTTTTATTATCCATAATTAGATACACTTAATAAGGGAATAATGTTTTGATGTCTCCAATTCCCCTATTTCCCTCTTCCCTGTCCCCCATCATTTGGATTTCCTCCTCTGTGGGCAGTCTGGATCAGTCCACAGGGTAGGGGGTTGTGAATAGCCTAGAAGTCAACCAGTTCCACCCCCCTTTGCAGAGACTGACAGAATAAAGAGTTTATCTTACAGAGAGGTTCACAACTTTATTCCAAGAAATATTTTATGGTAATTGCTAGCTAAACCACCATTGCCAATTTATCTGCTTTTCTTCCTGCCTTGGAATATAGATACCAATGTAATGACCAAAAAAAAAAAAAAAAGAGCTTCTCATTGGAGTCCAGGATCTTGGTCTCCATAGATTTCTCACTCAGTTACCAATTCCAGCTATGGGTTCCTTTCCACTGAAAAGAATCTCTTAGCCAATCAGAGAGCCCTTGATTCCCCACCTAGGCTGGATGCCACTTTAGCACAAGTGTGTGCTTCTTGTCAGTCTAGTTGCTATGGATAACTCACCATGTTGGTGGCCACATTTTCCAAGCAGCTCATGGAGGACTTTCCAGCACTCTCAGGTCAAACCATCTGGGAACTAGCTTCCTTTGAAACTCCAGCCAGATCTCTTGATGTTCTGTGTCGACAGCCTGTGGTGTCTTCAGCAGTAAGGTCTTATCTTTTACCTCATGAAGGTAACCAAGTGCTTGTCAAGAAGCCTGACTTGTTTGGGGGATCTTGCAGGCATCTCTGATCAATAGCTCAATGTAGGTTGTAGTGGATTTCTGGTCCTGGGGCAAAACAAAGGCTATATATACCCATCAAATTCTCTCTTAATTAACCACATTTATCCCATTTAATCTATGCTCATCTCATTCTCTGTTGGAGAATCTGTTTTTCTTTTTCAGAAGACAGCAAGAACGGAGGAAATAAACCACTCCTCACACATCAGCCAGGGCCCAGGTAAAACCACAGAGGAATTGGTAAGATGACCAAGAGTGCAGCTTCCATGGGGAGCCTGACAACCAGCACCAGGGTGATGCAGAAGGATCCCAAGGATACTCTAATCATGTCTAACTCAACACACCTACCATGCCTTGGAATTTTGAGGAAGATGGGACAGAAATATGATAAGAGTTAAGGTGGTGGGAATATCCAGATATTACTTCCTTCACAATGACTGACTGCTGCTCTCACAACTCATAACCCACAACACCAAAGTGAGTAGCAGCAATCCCACTGAGGAGGGCCCTCAGTGAAATGGGGGCAGGGAGGAGGGAAATTGTGTGTACCAACACATGATTTATCCATACATAGTTTCTATTTAATAAAAAGGAAAAAAGAAAAGAAAGAGGTGTGAAAGTCAGAGCTGGAATGCCAACTCTGGTCAACTTTCATTCCTTCCAATGAGAAATTTGTCTTTTTAAATTTTATTATTTATTTATAAGCAGAAAGAGACAGAGACAGAGAGAGAATGGGTGTGCCAGGAGGTCATATGACCAGAGATAAAAGTTGGCACCATAGTGCCTCTAGGTGACATTAGGGGTTTTCCAGTGTACTTCTGGCCTCAGGACTTATTTACTAGCAAACTATTCTGATGATTAGAGCATTATTTCTTGGTATAAGTTAAAGGGGCCTCACTATTGTTGCCAACATAAGGAAGCTTCTTCATCTAAGTGACTTTTGGACATATATATATATATATATATATATATATATATATATAAAATATTTATTATTTGAAAGCGAGTGAGAGAAAGAGGCAGATAGAGAGAGTGGGTGCATCATGCACTCCAGCCACTGCAAATGAACTCCAGACCCATGCCCCACCTTGTGCATCTGGATTTACCTTGGTACTAGGGAATGATTTCCCTTTGAGGAAGACCATTATTTGAGCTTGGGGCTGTACCCTGAAGCAGGGAATATGTTTTTAAAAGTTAAGTTACTTGTAAGCAATAAACTTGAGATACTAGAAATGAGACCACTGCTTAAACAAAAATCTTTATTGAAACTGTGTGAGTACACAATATGGTAGAATCTGGTCGTTGCTGAACTTTAGTTCAATTAGTACAATTGAGCTCTGATTGAACAAATCTTGACAAATCTGTTTTGAAAGAGAGGACACTGTTGGACAACTAATGTTTTTAGCTTAATCTTGGATAGTAATTAATCTCATGTACATTGGAAATTTTTATTAACATAAAGCAGTTTTATGTTTTACCTGTGACTTGAAGTTTGATAAAACTTAAGCAAGCTATACCAACATGTTTTATCAAACAGGAGGATAAAAGCCAAAATTACTGTAATTAAATAGCTTAAATGATAAACCTAGTGATAACCATTTGATAGAATTAGCATAAATAAAACAAAAGATATCTTTAAAACCATAACATTTTTAGATATGAGAACCTTATCTTGGAAAATTAAACACTAATGAGTGAACCTTCACTTTAAGATTAATTTCCCAAATATTTAAAACCTTGGCATTTAGGACAGGGTCTCAGTAGGACTTGGCAAAGATTTTCCTTGGGGCAGTTTTTACAAACATATCCCCTCTGTCCACAAATAAAGTAGGTCTTGGAGGTTCAATTTCAAGGGGCCTTTTTCTGAGTGACATTTCTTTTTTCCTTTCTCCCTTTCTGTTGCCTTCCTCTCTTTCTCTTTCAACTTTCCAATTATAGTGAACAGAAGTTGTAGCCTGGAGCAACTGTTCTAAGCTCTAGTTTGGTTCAGCCTCCAATTTTTGTAACTTCTTATCAGGTGTTGAGTGAATTAAGAATTTATACTTAAGAAGAATTTCCTCCTCCATAGTATCTGGAGTTATGTTAGTGTGCTTTCTAATTGTTTCCTGGAGCCTCTGGAGAAATGCAATAGGTAGTTCCCATTCTCCCTGTTTATATTGTATTTTAAATTGTCCCATATTGGCCTTTTTTCCTCTATTTTCTAAAGGGTATTTTAGCCAAGCCTTTTCACAATAGAAAATTAAAGCCTCTTTCCTAAAACTTAGTGGGTCTAAATGGGCCCCGTTCTCAAGGTGGTAGGTTAATGGAGACTTTGGGGCTGTCTTGGAAGCCGTTTGTCTCATCTGAAATGAAATGGAGGAGAGAAAATAGAAAAGTCTAGAGTCAGGATATGTCCCATGCTGCCTCACATCCAGTTGAAGGGAAGTGTCGCAGTCAGCCACACGCCACTGGAATGAATCTCCAAACCAGGCATAATTTGGGGGAGGAAAGTATTTATTGAACTAACAGATCCAGGGGAAGTTCCAAAAAATGAAGGAAAGGGCTGGCCCCCTTTCACAGATCCAAGGAGAGAGAGAGAGAGAGAGAGAGAGAGAGAGAGACCCAGCACCTCCAGAACCAAGCAAGCACACTGTAACGCTGTAACTCACAAAACAGCAAGACTGCCAGAATTGGGTTCCAGCTGCTGGTTTGCATCTGTATCCCTAGAATTTTGCATCCAATTTAGAAAGGGCCAGACCCCAGGAGGCCAGGCCAAGGTGACACTTTCTCCAGCCAGAAGGCTGGAGACAATTTACAATTATAATAAATTCTATTAGGGAACATCTACTCAAACTATCACAGGAGGCATCCCTCCAGAACCAGATTTGGGGGAAGAAATCAGGATGTCTACTTCCTACAGGAACCTTAATCCAAAATTTCTGGTTTTCCTCCAGTCAAAGGGGCACATAGTATGGTCTATGTGCATCCCAGAACAAGGAAGGTCTGAGACATCTGTGCTCATTCTAGGCAGGCAGCTTCCAAGTTCAAGTTCTTCCAAACCTTCACCCTCAGCCCCCACGAATCTCAAAGTACAGCATGTTAGATGTGCCAGAGATCATTGTTAGGCTTACGTGCCTAGGCTTCCACCATTATGCTATTTTTTAATTAACATATTTATTGTCAATAATTACATTGTATAAGCAAGTCTTGTGATGGTACCCCCATTTCCCTCAGGGCGTCCTCATCATTGGACTTGCTGGTTTATTGTCATTTAATAGCCTAAATGCTCATCTTGTGAGAGGTATCCTAGGTTCCCTTCTCTGCTCTATAGGAGCCTGGTATACTGGTCCTCTTTGGTCTGTGAATGTTTCTGAGTGGTCTAGGGACTAGAGGGATTTTGTTATTGTTTTTAAAGGTAATCCCTGATGTTATTTCCTTAAATATGGGGATCAGCAATGTGGTCTATTACACCTGGCAGAATCTGTCTTTTGTTGATAATCTTTTATAACATCAGGTACTGGGATTAGGGATATAAAACATCACATGCAGCAAGATCTCGTTATTCCTCCTAATCTTTTGAAAGACAGGCTTGAGTTATATTTATTAGTTTTTCTCAAAAAGGAAATTGAAACCATTTATCCTACTTTCTCACCTTCTTTTATCTCTTAATACCATTCTAACATCCTTACACTGTCCTTCTATAGTTTCTCTATCATTCCAGCTTTCTCTCATAATTCTTTCTTAGGATCATTAAAATAAATAACACTCAATTAATCTATTTCCATTCCTAGTACCTTCTACCAATAGCACCTGCTATTATCCTTCATTATAAGTACCACTGAAATAATTCCTTCTTATTAATCATACTGTGATACCCAGCATTTACAATTTCCCTTTATCAACATTATATAGAACCACTATTAAGAAGATCTAAAAGGGAAGTAACCAAAAAGAGAGAAAAGAGAAAAAAAATATTCTTGGGTGGTTTTAGAACTTAATGATCTGATCTCTTTAAGAGTGGCTCTATGGTAATACCTATCTTGACTCTGATAAACACTCTAGGCAAGCCTGGTGGGTGTCTTACTTAAGGAGTTTGTAACCTGATCAAATATATTGACTCAGTTTGTCCATTCAATCTTTCTCTGCTGGTTAGAAATTATATCTGACAGAGGTGATGATCAGTGATCTGAAAAGAGGAACTATAAAAGAACCAGTTATATGTTTTTGTCACTGCTTTCTCCTTGTCAGAGAAAATTGGCCATTTTGTTCCTGGACAAGGTCTAGAGGAGACATGGCTTAAAGTTGCTTGGGGTCTGAAATGAAGAGGGTACCAACCTGTGACAGTTAACTCCATCAGGCAAGTTCCATAGACCCCCCCCTTCCCCTGGAGTGGGAGGTGTTTCTAGCTAGAGTTCAAATCTAGGTGCTGAAAAACTGATTGTTCAGGTATCAACCAGCCAGCAGTCTCTTTGGCTTAGCTGGTGAAGGTCTTAAAAAGTCATTGAAACAAAGCCCAGTCTCTTCTTCCCACATGGTGTCCTAGGAGGAGGACTTCTAAATTTCCAGGCATTAGAAAGGTAAGGCCTTCCCTCACTCTGGCCTAATAGCTGGGGGGGGGGGGCTCACGATCTTCCCACATGAACCTTTTTCCTCGTGATGGGAACCCTCTGTTATCTCTTCTTCTGCTGCTTGTTTAGCTGAGGAGCATAGATTTTGCTAAAACCTCCCCCACATGTTCTCCCCACACTAGTGGCTGGAGATCTCTACAATTTGCCATTTTCTTTTGAATCAACTCTCCCACTATACGTTATCCTCTGGTGATCTATAATTTTAATTCTTTAACTGTATAGACAAGAACTTGGGTACTCCTTAAGTTCTGAAGCACATTGGAATTTGCTGGGTAGTATCTAAATTCTAATCCCCAGCTCCCCTGTTACAAACCCTTTTCTTAGAATCCAGTTTGCCATGAATTTAAATAGCACATAACAGCCTACCGATTATAAGCAGGAAAATGAGGAGATGGTAGAGCAGAGAGCTAAGCCTCCAGGTATTTCTTGTCCTATTTTGAAATTATCCATGTGTTTTTACCTAGGCTATTATTTTTTTTTCCACTTGTAATACACTAGGTGGCAAGGTCCTGCTTGTGTTCAACCCCCTTTCCTCTCTTCTCCAATCATACTCATCCCTTGGCTCCTCCTTGGGTACACACCCCCACCTCAGGGCCTTTACTCTTCTGATTTCACATGCCTTCACCTATTGTTCTCCAGATGCAATACTGCCTCTCACATGGTGTGTGCTTGTTCACAGGCTCTTCATATGTTCATTCTCATCACCTGTGTGGCCGTACCTCACAGGTGTCCTCAACCCTGTGCTACTCACACTCACTCACCTGTTACTATCACTTTTTTTTAGCTTAGTTTTCTCTGTAGTGTTTTTTCATTTGTATAACTTTATTTGCATGATGTATGGTCTGGGTTCCCATATTACATTAGAGAATACATGTCTTGAGAGTGGGGAAGTTTTATTAACATGTAGATTCTTTTGGTTTGATGTTTTCTTTTATCCATGGAATGTGGAATAAACTTAACACACACAGTCTCAAGAAATGACTATTGAATGCACTGAATGTATGGAGGCGCCATATGAATGAACATTTCAAAAAGGAAACACAGCTCCCCTACAAGGGGGGTAATTTTGTGCTTGAGGAAAGCAGAAAAAGTCAATGGGACTTCAGCACTTTGGAAGGAAGGAGTGTGGTCCAAGATGCTTCCTCTATAGACAAAACACCAGAAAGAAAACTGAGAGCTGTCTCCCCTGTCCCTAGTGCTTTCTGCTGAATCCTGCAGTTTCCTGTGTGAAGATTGATAGGGTCCCATTGCACTGACTATTGTTATGGTATCAACTCTACAACTCCATTGCAGTACTTTTGAAATGTTATACTTTCTTCTGCATAATGATCCTTATAGAATCTGCTTGGGACCTCAACAAGCCTTGACCCTTGAGAACTACTCTTCCCATGGTCCTTATTTTTTCTTGTCTTTACCACTGTACTGAGACTGCAATCGTTTTACAGTTGTTTCATCATTTCCCCTATTGAAACTCTATTTTAGAGAGGTTATCACTGGGTTGTCCATCCTTATTTCTAACTGGAAAATCAGGTTACTGGAGGAAATGTATGACAGTATGCTAGAATGAGAATTCTAACAACATTGTGCACACAGAAACATTTTGAAAATTAAAGAACAGACACGTGTGATAAACTCTGACTTACACACTGGTGGCAAATGACAGAGAAATTTAGGGTTCCCTGTGAGAGTACTTTCACCATATGCTAGAGACCTTACCATGTGAGTAACAACTGTCTATGATCCTTTGGTGCCAATGGTATAGCAAAATAAGTGTGAACAGCGCAGAAGCAATCTGTGTAATGGAATCAGTTACTTTCACAATGTCCACAGCCGCCAAGGCTATGGGAGCAGCAACTGACTTCCACTGGTGACGACATTCCCTGTGGGTCCGCAGCTCCCGTTAGGTTTTAGTTGACTGTAAATGGTCTCTGCATCTCTTTCTACTCTCAAGTCCTTCATCAAGGGAGTCTTTGCTTTTTCTTTTTAAGATGTGTTGGGCATGTAATCTTATGGAGAACAATGGGTATGCCTCCCTAGGTGTTATCTACCTTCAGCTCTTCTCAGAAGAGACTGCCTTGCCACAGCAACCAAGAAAGTAAAATCACATAAGACCAGTGTCTACCACACATCCAGATGTAGACACACCTACAGAAGAACATTGAATAGGCCCATGAGGATTAAGCCTGCTTCCTTTTCCCACAAGATACCTGCTCTAAAGACCATGAAGTGAGTCTAGGCACATGTTTCTGACATGGTTCTCAGCAGAGAACAATGCCCAAGTTTCCTGAACCTCCCTCCCCAGAGAAAAATATCCATAAGGTTTTGATCCCTCTTCCAAATTACAAAACACACTATGATGAAAAAATATACCATTTGATTTCATCTTGAGTACAGGGACATATTCACTCTAATTCTAATTTCTCTTTTCTTTATCTAACTGAGGCAGAGGAAGAGTGAGAGATTGAGCTTGGTAAAATGGCATATGCCTGCAATTCCAGGATTTGTCATCCTCAACTACACAGTGAGTTCATGGCCAGCCTGAATTATATCCTGCATGAGATCCTGTCTCAAGGAAAGAGCATTAAGAAAAAATAGTAAATGATGAGAGAGGAAGAGAAAAAAAAAAAAAAAACCCAAGCCCATGCCATTACTTGAGCTGAGGCTTCACACTGACCTTCAGTCTTGAGCAATGTGACAGTAACTTTGGCTCAGCCTCATGTACCCTTATTTATACCAGGGAACCTCTATGTTCAGCAGTCAATCACATTGCTTTCCTGCCAGGACCAACATATTCACACTCTCTGCTCAACTTTGATTGGTGAACACAGGGGCAACTTTTAAAATGCAAGACAACTGCTGTTGTTTTCTGGTAGCACCTCTCTACTCTTGCTTGTTAGCTGCTTTTCCTGTCACTGTGACCAAATACCTTGTAGGGACAACTTAAGGGAAGAATTATTTTATTTGCCTCACGTTTCCAGAAGGTTCAATTCATGACCACTCAGCTCCATGTGCATAGGCAGAACATCATGGTGGCCAAAGGCTGTAGAGAAATTTCTTCATGGTGGACAAGAATCAAAGAAAGAAATACTGGCATTATACTGGTTTTCTCCCTTTTATCTTTTCTCTCTTTTTCTTTTTCCAAGGCAGGGTCTCATATTAGCCAGGGCTGACCAGGAACTCACACAGCAGTCTCAGGCTGGCCTCAAACTCATGGTGATTTTCCTACCTCTACTTGCCTCCTGAATGCTAGAATTAAAGGTGTGCACCACCACACCAGCTTCCTTTATTCATTTTTATTCTTTATACCCACAATGCTACAGATGGTGCCATGCACATTTAGGGTGGTTCTTTAACCCTTTCTGCAAGTTTCCTTACAGACAGACAGACAGACAGGCAGACAGACAGGCACATGCACACTGAAGTGCCTTGATATCTCCACGTGATTCTAAATCTAAATCCATTCCCAGTGACAATAAATATCAGCCATTATGCTAGGGATTATGCTAACTTTTCAGGGAGGGGGAGTGATGCTTACTATAGCATTTAGATAGATTTTTTTAAAAAAACAGAACATTATTTATTTAAATTTTATTTATTTATTCATTTTTCAAGCAGAGAGAGAGAGAGAGAGAGAGAGAGAGAGAGAGAGAGAGAGAACACACCAGGGCCACCACCTTGTGGGTCTGGCTTATGTGGATACTGGGGAATTGAACCAGGGGTCTCAGGCACTGGAGGCAAGTGCCTTAACCGCTCAGCCATCTCTCCAGCCCTGAATTTAGATAGATTTTGCTGGGTCAGTTTTTTCTTTTCTTAAAGAATTCCTTTGTCAGCATGTGAGTCAAGTCACAGCAGTTAGAGTCAGGGTCCTAGTCAATGCCTTTTCTATGGTTTTCCCAAGAGTTTAACTAGCTCAGAGATAGCTTCCTGAGAGGGGAAATCCTTCTTATAGAAACAAGCATCCACTTCCAAACAAAACGCAAGTAACTAACAACAGAAAACCACCTGAGCACAGTTTTCAAATGAAACTATGGCTGTGTTGATAGACTATAGGGAGGAATGGGGTAAGAAGGTCCTTGTCTCCGTTCCTCCTATCACACTCCTTCACTCGTCTTCCAAGAGAACCAACTAAAGTTCAGGCAACTAGCCTGGTTCCTTTGCAAGCCTGGGGTAATGCTTACTAAGATTTGCTACCACAATATGGCTCAGAGATGGCCATCAGATCCTCAAGGAACTGCCTCTCCCTAGAGGACTCTCAGCAAAAAGGATGTGTCTCCTCACGCCTCATCAGCTTCTTCTCATTTGTGGAATGGAGAAAGAATTTTTAGTATCCCACTGGTCTTTCCATTTGGTCTGCATTCTCATCGTCCTTCCCCATAGACTACCATCAAACTTTCACTACACACCACAAAGTCAACTTTCATCTTCCTGAAAGCGCCACCACATTTCATTGTCTTTTTAACATCCCACCCTCATCATTGAAAAACCAAAACCTTTTTCTGTCCGGCTTTACAGGGGTGCTGGAGAATTGAACCCAGGCAGGGAGGCTTCACAAGTAAGTGCCTTTAGCCACTGAGCCATCTCCACTTAAGATCTCAACAACAACAACAAAACAGACGTGAAACTCACCCACCATGACTCAGGAAACTGAGTGGAAATTGGGTGGAAAGAATGTAAGAGCCATGGTGGAGGAGAATATCCAGAGACATTGCACCCCTCAGCAACAACACACAAAGCGGGGGAGACTGGTTACCTCTAGAGCAATTTATAACCCCCTAATCTATGGACTGATCCAGCATGCCCAACATGGAGGATCCCCAGTGGAACGGTGACAGGAAGGAGGGAAATGGGGGATATCAACTCCCCCCAAAGGCCTTAATAAACATTTATTGTATGCAAGGTACATGGCATGTGTTTTTATGTCACTGATGAAAAACTATCAATTTAGGTAATAGTAGCCAGTGTATCTGTATTTCTGTTTCTGTTTTCAATGTGCAGGTCCCACAGGGAAACACAGAGAGGGTCAGATGACCTGTCTGCATGGTAGGTCACACTGCAGCAGACCTCAGAGCTTTGGGAAACCAAACTTGTGAAGATATTCTTGTCTCCAAGGATAAACTTGCCCTTTGTTGTTATTGAAGACACCATCTCTGTGCCCAAGGTTACTTCCTGAATAGAGAGTCCAAGACAAAGAGCAATCCATATATATTGCTCAGAGATTTACAGAAACCCAAAAGTCTAGGGCAAGTTTGGTCTTGGCAGTTTCCTATGATGACACTTGGAAACTGTGGCAGCCATGCGTTCTCCTGGTCTGAGCCTTCATGAGAGGAGTGCTAGGTTTTCAACTCCTTATCCCAGTTTGGACTCCCTAACCCATAAGGTGTCTTTTCAGTAGTTTCTGCAAGCAGAGATGCTTGTCGTCCATCCATAGGATAATCATTCTTTTTAAATACAAAAGGTATTTAAAATTTTGTCTTTGATTTGATACAGTTTTCATTGGATTCTGTTTGGTTCTATCTACACCTGAAGATTCTAGCATGCTTGGTCTAGAACTCCAGACAATATATTTTTCTAATCATGTGATCCTGCATGCAACAAATGTTTATTAAGTCCTTATAACTAGCCTCTGAAGACAATCTTGTGATGACCTTCAAAATTCTACCTTCTAGCCTCTGAAGACAATCTTGTGATGACCTTCAAAATTCTACCTTCTAGCCTCTGAAGACAATCTTGTGATGACCTTCAAAATTCTACCTTCTTGGAGCATAAATTAATAGTAAGACTGAAATAAACTAATATATAAGCAAATAGACTGGTAACTGTTTAAAAATAAGACAATCTGAGGAGAGTAGGACTTGCTAACTTCTGGTCATGACGCTAGTTTTAAAATGGTTAGGAAAGTTGCCTCTGAGAGTGATGGTTGAGAGCTACCCAAGGAACCCAAGAGTGAGCCACACCCCTTTATATCCCTGGCAGAGAACGCAGTCAGTGAAAGGCTTAGGGGCCTGAGCTTCCTTGATGTTTTGGAGCCACCACAGAAAAACCATGGTGTGTGGATCAATGAGGACTGGATCCAATGTAAGAAATGCACTCAGAGAAGGGGAGACATAGAGGAGAGGCAAATTGCGATGGTCTTGCTAAGCCACTGTGATTACTTATTCTGCTTTAAAAAATCAATAGAAATTTTTGAGCAGGGAAATGACATGAATGAGCTTGCTTTTTCATAGGCCAATTCTGATTACTGAAAAGTAATGAAAAAATAATAGGCTAGGCATGAATGATGAATGATGAGATGGGATAGGAGAGAAACATGCCACCAGATGTCTTGGGTGGACAAAGCTGTGGTGGAAGTAAGTAAAATGATAGGTTTGTTATGACAGGACAGAGAGGCTTCATGGATGACCTTAAGGTAGTGTTTTCTGAGTAACTGCATGAGAAGTATTTTTATATGCATGCATACTACTCTCAGGATGATGCCCAAAGTGAGGTGGGGCTGGGTGAGGACTCAGGACTTTCATCATGCCATTTTCATAGCTGTGTGCTGTGTACTATGGTTACCTTCATCCTCATTACTTTCTTTTGTCCCCATCCAGCCAATGCTTCTTTTTCCCAAATAAGCAACCTTCTGTTCTTGACATGTTAATCCTAATGTGTTTAATTGATATTCTAGGGGGTTACTACTAAGTCAGGTGTGTGTAAGTATAGAGATCAGGAGAGAGAACCAGGCAGGGATAATTTTGAGAGCTATCATTTTACATAATATTTAAAGTCATGAGTGGGAAGAAACCAGGTATCAAACTTTGTAGATACGGACATTTGTTAGTTAGATTTCAGTCTGTCGGCATGTAACCTTGAGCCTTCTGAGATGCACACATCACTGGAGACTTGAAGTGGACATCAGCAGTGATAGTGGAGGTCCCAGAGCTGGGAGGATGATGACTATCCTCCTTATTGAAGGCTGTTGGATGTCTGATAAAATGAGCTCCACATGCTGCTTAATGGATTTAGAAGCTGGAAGATTCTGGGCCATGTGTCCAAGAGCAAGTGCAGGAGGAACACTGGAAGACTTTGACCTGAGTTAGCTCTAACAATACAACAAAGTTTGAAAGGAGTGACCTTGAGCAATTTGTTTGAAAATGGTTTTTTTTTTCTGTTAAATTTGCAAAGAAGATTACATGTAGTCAAGAGATTTAAAATGTATGATTTTGCTTCTGAAAATGATGCCTGGCATGGAATCATTCAGAAAGAAGCAGAGAAGCAGGATTTCCTTGGCAAGACTCTGAGTAAATTACGGGATGGGATTGAGTTCAGGTGGAGCCATTAACCTGAGAGAACAGAGCGAGACAGTTTCCCCAAAGGGAAACCTAGTAAAAAGAGTATAAATACTGTTAGTGATAAGAACATCTGGAAATTCTCTTCTAATTGATATAATTTTCTACATGAAATGGGAAACAGGGTTAATTAAGATTAGATGACAGGGCTGGAGAGACGGCTCAGCAGTTAAGGCACTTGCCTCCAGTGCCTAAGGCCCCGGGTTCAATTCCCTGGTACCTACATAAGCCAGACCCACAAGGTGGTCGACCTGGCTCTCTCTCTCTCTCTCTCTCTCTCTCTCTCTCTCTCTCTCTCTCTCTCTCTCTCTCTCTCTGCTTGAAAATGAATAAATAAAACATTTTAAAAAAGATTAGATGAGAAGGGGAAACCAGGTGTTGAAGTTTTGAGGCAAAGAGAGAAGGTGTGACATAACCATAGACTGTCATAACGAGAATAGGATTAGAAAAACATACTAGGATGGTCAGGAAACGATAAGAATATATTTAAGACAAAAGGTTATGAGTTAAGACAGATGCTATACCAAGTGGCCCGTAAGTGTGTTTTCTTAGCCTAATTTGCCTTTCTGGCTGTAATATACAGTAGAGAATATCTGGTGTGGGGGTTTGACTTGGGCCTGTTTAAAGAAATGTTCCCCACAGCTTCTTGCATTTGGACACTTGGATCTCAGCTGCCGGTGCTTCTTTGGGATGGTGTAGAACCTTTTGGACATGTAGCCTATTTGGAACAAATAGGTAGGGTTGGGTATATGTGTTATAGCACCACACTGACTTTGCTTAAGTCTCTTTGCTTCTTGGTTGGAACCATGGATCGAGCACCTGATGCATACTGCCCACTCCTTGGTGTCACCTGCTGCCATAAAGACCCCACCATGGTGGACTGTATCCCTCACACTGTGAGCAAAAGGAAACCTTCCTCCCTTAAGTTACTTCTTGTCATGGTCTTTTTAATAGCAATGAAAAAATGACCTAAATCAGTGTGTGTGTGTGTGTGTGTGTGTGTGTGTGTGTGTAAGAGGGAAACTGTAGGGCCTTTGGCATAAATAAACTACTATATCACAGACTCAATTTATGAATTTCCTTACATGTCAGGGAAAAATATCACCCTTAGCTAATTAAAAATGTTGAGAAATCTTCCAGGCTTCATTGGGATTATCTTGGAGTGAGTTTACCTTGCTGCTTCCTCCCAGGTCAGAAGGAATATTTTATATTGTAAATCTGTATTAAGCATACTCCAGGGTCTTTCTGCAATTTCTATTTAATGGAGGGAGGGGATAAAAACAAAGGTAAAACAGTCGATGTCATATAAGTTACAGCATTTAAAATCAGGTCTTCCTGATTTATAATCCTTGGGTGGGCATATAACCACTTTATTTTCTGTTCTTCCCAAATACCAGGGAGTACAAAGTGAGCTTAGGTTTAAGCTTAGGCTCAGGCTACAGCCTGTTCCATGGACTATATCAGACTCCATTTTCCTCAATTTTCTGCTATCTACCCAGCCTGGTTTTTAAAATATTTTCTTGATAACTTCCATACACATAGACAATACACTATTATCAAAATCTGCTCTCACAACCCACCTTTCTCCCCTCCTACATCTCCTTTCCACTGAATCCCTTCTTCTTTCCAACCCGTCTCTCTTCTATTTTGATGTCATCGTTTTTTCCTCCTATTAT
Organism: Zapus hudsonius; assembly: GCA_004024765.1. Taxonomy (NCBI): domain Eukaryota; kingdom Metazoa; phylum Chordata; class Mammalia; order Rodentia; family Dipodidae; genus Zapus; species Zapus hudsonius. The sequence goes on from PVHP010010338.1 coordinate 41,032, forward strand.
ATAGGTCTTATGTAGTGAGTGTCAACAATTGTGAGGTCATGAATGTCAAGGCCATTTTGTGTCTGGAAGACAGTCCTCCCCTTACTTTGGTCCTTACATTCTTTCTGCCACCTCTTCTGCAACGGTCCCTGAGCCTTGGAGAGTGTGATAGAGATGTCTCCCTTAGTGACCAACCTGATGTTGATCTGTTGGCCTTGAAAGCAAAGACAGGGTTAGACTTATCATACCTCAGGATAAAATCTAACTCACATGAAGCTGTGGTGTTGTTAAAAGTCCCAGTGCTAGGCAGATACTTAAATTCTGTCACTCAGGTATTCAGAATCTCACCTGTAGGGTCCCCAAAGGAAGGAGTGGAAAAGGCACAGGAGAGAAAACAGACAAGACAGCACCAACACACACTTACCAAACTCATGTGTGTGAATCCCCCATGTTTGCATTGACATCATACTTTTAAAGAATATTTTATTTATTTGAGAGAGAGAGAGAGAGAGAGAGAGAGAGAGAGAGAGAGAGAGAGAGAGAGAGAGAGAGAGAGAGAGAGAGAGAGAGAGAGAACAGGCACACCAGGGCCTCCAGCCACTGCAAATAAACAAATAAACTCCAGACATGTGTGCCACCCAGTGTATCTGGCTTTACATCTGGGGAATTGGACTCAGGTCTTTCTGGTTTATAGGCAATTGTTTTAACCACTGAACCATCCCTCCAGCCTGACATCATACTTTTAAACTAAGGGTTTTGGTCCTTCAAATTTCCTTATTTCTGTGCAAGAGAAAAAGAAGAAGACTGACTAAATATAGATATTCACATTGGAGTGTGTGATTATACATCCTATTGCAGCTATCTGATGAGTCCTCCAGCACAGAGTGGGTGCAGTGCATGTCCTGTAAATAATAGCTAACATGGACTCAGTCCCGTACAGTGACTAGGTGGTGTCTGAGCTCAGTTCCTAAACTCAGATGCAGAAAGTCCACAGAAAAGTTTCCTGCAAATGAAGATGGGAGAGAATCTAACTCTGACCCCCCAGGAGATTAATAAAATCGTAACTACAATTAGTCCTGACAGTTCACAAGATAATCACCAACTCCAGGATTACCACAGAGAGGCATTTACTGAGGACATTAAAACAACCTCACTGTCTCATAAACCCTTCATTGATTCTGATGCCTGCTGCATTCCTTAACTTTTCAGGGACACGTTTCTATCATCTTGCTTAGTTAGGTCTTCTAAGTGCCGAGAGCATTTAGAAACCTTAGTGGAGTGGTTTGGGGAGTTGATGGTACGGAGTTGGGGGTCAGCAAGGGAGGGGAGTTTAAAGATCGCAAGTACATATGTGGTGTGCAGTGTTACTAAAGAAGCCACATTTGAATCATAAAACATTTTCACAAGTTACATTGTATAAACGATGCCAACCTGCTGCTATTTTTTGTGTATCCTTTTAAATAACATCCATGAGTAAATAAAAGATCATATGTCCATTTTGGTGTCTTGCCTTGTCCATCAAAAATGACAAAGGATTTCTCTTAAGTGGGACATGGTGGCACATGTCTGTGGCAGGATGGTCATGCGTTTAAAGCCATATTGGTGATATAGGATTTTTGGAATTCAGAATGAGTTTATGAACTCCAACTTTTGGACTCTTGTCTACTTTTAATAATTGAAATATATAGGCTGAGGATAAATTATGAATCATTAAATTTATTTATGATGGGATTGTAAATCCAGGGAGGAGGATGGAATGGGTATACACGCCCACAGGGAGGTAGGAGCTGGGAGCCCATTAGGAAAACTCAGTATGAGAGTGGAAAGAAAATGTGAATGGCGCTTTCCAGAAAAATTGAAAGAGGTCGAACTTAAAGGAGCACACACATACATACTCACACACAAACACACACACTCACAAACACATTCTCACATACCCCCACACACTCCCACACACAAGCACATACATACACACAGACACACACACACACAAACACATGTATACATGCAGACAAGCACACACACATACACCCCACATACACACACGCACACACACACGGGAAGTAGAGCAAAAGTATGCAAGCCTTTCACCTTCACATTAGAAAAAAAAGCAGAGGACAGTTATTAAGGTTCCCTAGCTTAGAAGATGATAGCAAATTGAAAAAGAGCCTCCTAGCACAATCCAGCCCAGCCAGGCTGGGATGAGGGAGGGCTTACCAGAACCAAGACCAGGATGTTCAGGAAAGATGAGCAACCGAGAAGGCCTTGAGCCCCTCTTATAGCTCTTTGGGGTGGGCTTTACCATCAGGCTAAGGTGCTGACCCAGAGGCTGGGGCGAGATCGGGGGAAGCAGTAGAGAGAGTGCTGTGGGGGACGGATGAATTCCAGTTCTGCCAAGCAGGCTGGTGACTCAGGTTATCTCTCTTTGGGCTGACTCTGTATTAAAACAAGAACTGTCTTGCTCCTGTTTCTTCCTCACTGGGCTAGATAATAAGTTCCAGGGCAACCTGGGCTTTTCACCCATAGATTCAGCTTGTCTGTTTAAAATTGAGGATAGAGCATCTTACTGAACTTCAAATTTCTCAGGAGATTTCTGGGACAGAAAGACTTTCTGCTGTCTCCTCTCCTCAGGGTTCTAACTCCATCAGGACAGCGTCACTCCTGAGCCCCCCTCCTAAACCCAGCCAAAGGCTCATCTTTCTGGACATCCTTGCTGGGTACAGGCCTTCAACACAGGGAGTGATTGGTATTGGTCAATGCAAATGCTCAAGGCCCATGACTTTTTCCAAAACTGAATCAAAAATGTCTGCCACAGGGCTCTCCTCTCTGAAGCAGTGCCAAGCCATTGGCTTTGAACTATGCTGACTCCAAAGACCAACAAAATCAGGACAGTTTTTTGACAGGCAAAACGCCCATGAGCCAGTTCATTAGAATCTCTTTTCTATGAAAGCATGGTGACGTTCACAGAGCGGAACCCTCAAATAATTGTTTGATAAAACAGTGTTCACTTCTCTGTTGATAAATATAGGATCACAAACAACCTAGGGGAGCATTGGCTGAGAGTAGATGAAAAAATTAAATTCAAGAACAAGGTCCATGTTGATGTTACCTGTCTTCTGAAAGTTTACCCTCCTAAGCAATATCTTAAGTGAAATGTCTTAAAATTGCTCACAAAGTGCTTTGGTTTCAAAAACATGATTTCTTTTCCAGACAAGTTTCCTTTACCACTGCTTTAATCATTCCTTCCTGGAGGAGAGAGGGAAAGCCTAATAAAAAATATCACAATGAAATGCCTATGAGTTATTAAATTTAGTATTATTAATATCCTAGTTTGACATATTCAAGGCAGTTTAAACCACCATAAAATCTGTTATTGTTCAGGTATAAAATAACTTTATACCTCCATACAACTGTAAAAATCTATAATTTATTTCAACTTTCCTTATGATTCTAAGATCAAACTATTTCTAATCAACAAAAGATTATATTAAGCAATGTAAACTAAAGAATTTGATATGACAATATAATAACTATATGTATTATTATATGGGGTTGAAAGTGAGCATAAATGTTCAGTAGTATAAAAAGCTAGATAGAAAGATTTAAAAATGTTTATACGGTAGAATTTTAAAATCTACTTACACTATTACTTAAACCTACTGTTAAATACTTGTCCACATTTTTTGGAGATTAGAAATATTTGTTATCTGACTTACATTAGAAAAAGATGCAATTGTATAGAAATTGACTATCATTTTTAGTACAAACTTTTTCTACCTGATAAAGTGTGTTCCCTAAAGGACTTAATGATATTTGCACAGATTTTTATCATGATTTGTGGGTCATTATTATTTTATCACTGGATTTTACTTTAAAGCATTTAATATATAAAAGTGCACAAACAATTTTAAAAATACTACATCCTGATCAGTGGGTGAAAAATGTCTATATTTACTTTGGTATTTCAGCCTGTGTGGTATTCCTTTACATTTTATGTCCATCATTGAGAGAATTTTTATATTGGGCATAGAAAAACTACAGTGGTAGAAAACTTCTCATATATCTTTCCTTGGCCATTTCTGATCCAGTCCTTTGACTTAATCATATTATGGAGAATTATTCCTTATATCACCTTTTCTGTTCTAAGTTCTGCCATTGGTACTTCTTCCAAGAACCCAAGAATGTGCCAAACAGAAGTAAAACATGTATAAGTCTTTCACATTTTTTCAGGGCTTATGACGCCTAGATGTAGTTGGATATTTGCTTAGTGGCTTCTCCATTCTTAACATTGCCAGGCTCAGATTCTGGTTGGTTTTGGCATTAACTAGTCTAGCATGGCTGTGTATACCTTTATACCAGCACTCTGAAGGCTGAGGTATGAGTTTGAAGCCACAACAGAGTGAATTCTAGGTCAGCATGGACTAGAATGAGACCTCCACCTTGATCACCCTAATAAAACAGGTTTTCCCTAGATTATGGAAAAATTAAATATGCATATAATAAAAATATTGCCATCTGTAAACATGTACCGTATATTTTATATAATATATATTGTTGAAGAGTGTTCAATATTTATCTCTCCCTTTGAATTTGACCATACAGGACTTAGCCTAGCCTTAGGAAAACGGTCTACCCTGTCCTCTTCCTAATGATCTTTAAAACTCAAATATGTATGAAATGGTTTGAATGTTGTTGTGGTTTGAATGGGAACTGTCCTCCATAGCGAACACTTGATCCCCAGCTCATGGAGCTGTTTGAGAAGATTGTGGAACCTTTTAGAGAAGGCAGGAAGCTTCGCTAGAGAACACAGGACACTGGGCATTTGGAGATTTATAGCTGGGCCCCTCGTCCTGTTTTCTCGCTCTGTCTCTCTTCCTGACTGTGGTTGCAATGTGACTGGCTGGCTTCCCACCCCTGCCACCATGCCTTCCTTACCTTCTAGACTGACCTACTGAACTGTAAGCCAAAAGACACATTTCCTTCCTTGTTTCCTTAAAATACTGCTTTTCTGGCATTTGGTCATAGCAGTGAATAAGTAACTGATACAGGAAAAAGAGGCTGAGATTCTGAGCTCTGTGGATTTTTCTAGGGTTGCCTATGGTGCTGGTCCAATGATTAGCTTTTCAGTGGTGAGCCTTCACAACTGGGAAACTTATAAATTAATCTTAGAGTTCGCTCCTGACCTACTGAATCAGAAATTTTGGGGGCAAAGCCCAGGAGTTTATCAGTAAATCCTGCAGGAGATGATTAAGCACACTGTAATTTGTGAACATCTGGCTTGCATAATTTTATATTAAAATATGTTAAAATATTTCCCTCACATCTGTTTAACATTGACATGGATTAGGATCAAGTAACTTTTTCCTGATAGATATTAATCTAGGAACTGACCCACAGAATCATGGGTGCCACTTTGCCTGGCCTGGCAGGATCAGAACTCAGGTCTGATTCAGTCTGATACAAGATAGATGAAGACAACATTCCACCTCAACAACAAATTGCAGTTTCTTCCCCAATTTCATGGGCTTACTCCCTCCTCCATGTACCCTTGCGTGGGCCCTTCCTAAATCAAGTTTCCTCCTCCTGGACACTCAGGTCCCTAACTAGAAGCTTGAGCCTGTGATGACATTCATTTTGATTGGGTACAAATGGTCCTGAAAAACAAATGTAAGACCCTTCTCTCTTCTTCCCTTCCCCCCGAAATGTGTGAGGGAAATTCTTTTATGGTCTTTTGTCCACCATCTCAGAAATTCTGTGAGGGGGAGAAATTCCTTTCCTGTTCTTTTTTCCACTCTTGTTTTCACAAAATCCTTAATCACTTTTCATAACTTACCCTTCTCTGTGTCTGTGTTTTCCAATTCTTTGATAAATTGGACAAAGTCGGGGTTCATGACTCTGAGAGTCTTCTGCATCTTCATGGCAATGAACGATGTCCTTCACTACATCATGGAGAAGATCATGGGTTATCCATGCAAGGCAAAGGCAGAGGGGAATGCCTCTTCAGTGGAGGAAAAGAAATATTGACTACGAGAACTGGACATTTAAGCACAGACACTTCTTTTGGGGAGCTTTCTTATGTATACCAGAGAAACTGAGAATATTTTTAACACAGACATGAATTTAGCAAGAAATGTTGGAACCTGGGCTGGAGAGATGGCTTGCTAATTAAGGGCACTTTCTATGCAAGCATGAGGGGGTCTCAGAAGTCCTGAGACCACCCATCTTCAAATTTTCAAAACCCACATAAGCAGCTGGGTATGACCACACATGTCTGTAACCCTAGTTCTGTGGGGAGGAGCTGAGACAGTAGAATCACCAGGGATCAGAATGATAAGCTTCTGAATCAAGACTCTATTCCAAGAAAAACCAGGTGGGCAAGTGACAGAGGTAGACAAACCCATATTCTCTGACCACATCCCTTGAGTACCTGAGGATGCTGCATCAGCACACCCAGCTCATTCACCATACAGCCCACATTCCCTCACATATGCTACCCAGACACGAATAGCAAAATAAGAAAGGTGCACAATGGCAGAGCACTGTGACTGAGCCAGTGAAATGGCAAACGAGCTGGTGGGAGCTCAGGGGTCAACTAAACCACACTACAGAAGGAAGGCAGAGTAGAGCAGGTGAATGTTTGCTGGGTAGACTGGTTGACAAGCTGGTGTGAGCATATGTACAGGTTGCTCTTGGATTGCGCCCATTTTCTTAATAACCAGGAAGCAAGGTGTCAGCTGCAGAGTAAGGTGAAGGTGTGTTGGAAGTTTGAGGAGAGAAAAGGGACAAGAGAACCTTCTACAAGTGTGAACAGACTTGCGGATTATGGTACTATTGCCTTGTAGCATTTAGGATCCAATGTCTGAATCAGTTGATTGGCAGATAACTTCAGAAATCCACTCCCTAATCTCAGCAATGTAACATAGGTAAAGGTGTTTGGTATTCCTCCTCCTTGTGACATTTCACAGAGATTTTGGGAAGATCGTGGGGGGAGGGGGACAGGACTTTCCATCTTGTCTCCAGCCATGTTCACTTACTCTCCATTCCCCAAATTCTAGCCCCTAAGGTTCTCTTTTCTTCTCTTTTCTTCCTCTTCTCCTTTCTTTTCCTCTTCTTTCCCTTCCCTTCTCTCATTTATTTCTTTCCTTCTCTCATTTCTTTCTTTCCTTCTCTC
>PVHP010010339.1:0-47912 GCA_004024765.1 Zapus hudsonius
AGAACTCAGCTTATGTTCACTATGGGATCCAGAAGTCGCACCCTTTGGGATGTCCTCAAAGGAACCAGCTGCATGAAGTGGAGCATGCATCTGGAGTTCCTTTGCAGCTGCTAAAGGCCCTGGTGTGCTTGTTTTCTCTCCCTTCCTCTCTCTTCTCTCTCTCTCTCTCTGTCTCTGTCTCTCTCTCCACTCTCCTTGCAGATAAAAATATTTTTAAAAAAGAAGGCCCCCCCCCAAACTGAAATGCGTATCTGGTACAGAGAGGAAGGGGGTGTGGGCTTTGGAGGGGGTCACTATGCAGTCTGTCAGGTAGGACCCTTAGGATATGTGAAGAGATACCATGTGACCCAGTCAGGGCGGGATGTCCATGCACTCCTTCCCGGATCCAGGAAAGGTGGGTGAAGGGGCATCAGAGGAAGCCTGTGTGCACCTGTTACTCCACAGAGAAGCTGGCACCTCACAGCAGCTTCTAGGCCTACAGTTTCTCTGAATAGTTATCCAAAAATATGCTGAGGAAGTGTATTTTGGGATGGCATATTTCAGTCTCCGACACCAATAAACTATGTACTGCTGCTCAAAAACTTTTTTTCTCTTTGTGTGTGTGTATATTCACGTGTACGTGTGTGTGTGTGTGTGTAGAGTGGAGCTTATGTAGAACTGTAAAGTCACTTGTTAATGGATCCTTGTGACACACTGGAAGCCACTCATGGTGGGGGTTCAAACAGTTCCCAGAAGTAGAATCTATGCTCCTTGGATCAGCAACCTCCTTCACCCACACCAACAACAATGGAAGGCCAAGTTCACGCACTCACCTTTTCTTACCTCCACGATCCACATTCAAGTCCAGATGGAGCTCTCTTGTGGGCCTTGGGGCTCGTGGCCAAGTTCAGTGGGCTGCCATGTGTGTGCAGAGACAACTCCAGGGTGTGGGACATGTTCCCGCCCTTGGCTTGTTTGACTGATGTGAGTTTCCAGGTTTCTGACCAACTAGGGGTGAGTGACTTCCCCACTGAGGCTGGGAGCTGTGCCCTGGAAGCTGGGACAGCAACAGGAATACGAGCTTGGCAGAGTAAAGGTGGCAGAGACAGGAGGCTACAGGATCCCTGGATAAGGCTCAGGGTGTCTGCAGGGAAGCGGCAGACACTCACCTTGGGTGCTGTGCCAGGCACTGGTGAAGGAGAAAGGGGCTTAAGGGGAGCAGGTGGCACAGGAGCCTGGGACCACCCAAAAAGCTTGTTTTAAATTAGCCAGGACAGTGAAATCAACCCAAAATCTTTGCAGGAAGTCTTCAAATCTCCACCCCGAACCCTACATTCAATGTGACCTTTCAACTGCCCCAGCTTCTTATATCAATGGGGAGGAAAATCAAACCAACCTAAACTGTGCTGTGTATGGTGACTGGTCACACACATGTCAACTGACCCTCAAGGGTGCTGGACCTGTGACTCGTTGCCCATGGGAGGCTGGCTCCATGGTCACTGGTCACTACACTATTGGATCCCTTGTCCCCTACCTCATCAGGGGGACAGAGGCCATGGGGGCATCTTCCTCCCCAGTTCTGTGTCACTGTGGCCTGCTCTGGGGCCCTTCGCAACCTCCACTTGGCTCGATCAACCAACCGTCTTCGTGTTCACTAGTGACGCCAGAGAACAATGCCTTACCTTCATGTGATGGTCATGGCTATTACGGAAATTTTTATTTATTTTTTGTCTTCTGGGTCAATTCACGCAATGTTCTCCAGTGTCTGAATTTTCACTCCGTCATCTTTGATGGCTCTGTTCTGGAAATTTCCATTCTGTTAGAAATGTGTGTGTGTGTGTGTGTGTGTGTGTGTGTGTGTGTGTGTGTGTGTACACACGTGCTAGGTTGAAGGGGACTCAGGCACCATGGTCGGAGAAACACAGACCTAACAGACATCACTTAAGTGCCACAAATTCCACAATGACAAGAAATCCTGATTCTCTCTCAAAGCTATGTGGCTTCCAGGCCCCACCTTGGTGGAGGCTGGTCTGTGACGTCCTGCTCCTGACCCCCAGCACCCTGGCTGCACCTTCCAGAGTCTCAGCTCCCACCTGACACTTCCCAAAGGAGCTACTTTCCTGGAATAGAGTTCTCACTATGCCATTCATTGCAATCTCTCCTCCTCACTCAGGAAAATTAATTCTCCCTTCTTCCATTTTGGCCCAATTCAAAGGTATTTCTGCTAACCTTTTCCAACTGGGGTCTTGGTGAACCTGGGGCCTGTAACTGTGCCCCTGCTAGGTGGATCTCTGCTTGAGGAATGGTGGCAAGTGTGTCATTTTATTGTGATAACAGCAGACCAGGGAGGGTGAAGACCCCGCCTCAAGAACAGCAGGGCTTTAAAGATAACGGTAAGCGTCTCTTTATTTAAGAAAGTTGCTAGAGTGTATCGTCAGGGTCAGCAGCTTTTTGCTATGAGGAACCAGACAATAAATGTCTCAGCTTTGAGGACCATATGGCACTTGTCACAATGACTCAGCCTTGCTGTTACAGGTGGAGAACAGACAGACAATATGCAAACAAAATGAGCAGCTGTGTTCCAATACACTTAACATTTGTGTGTGTGGTGTATGTGGTCTATGTATGTGTGCAGACGCACACACCCTGTGTGCACACGTGTGGAGCGGATGCTCTCTGTTGCTTGTCTATATTTCCTTGACTGGATGTGATGGTTTTGTTGTCTGCTTGACCTGTTAGTAATCTTGGGTGGCTTTCTGAGGATGTTCACAGGAAGGCAGCCCTCTCAGTAGGGGGCAGGATGTAAGGAAGCTCAGGGAAGCTAGAAACGAATATCCCTTCCTGGGAGGGCAGTGCAAGAAGGAAATTCCAGGGCTGGAGAGATGGCTCAGCGGTTAAGGCACTTGCCTCCAGTGCCTAAGGCCCTGGGTTCAATTCCCCAGGACCCACATAAGCCAGACCCACAAGGTGGTGGTCCTGGTTCTCTCTCTCTCTCTCTCTTTCTGTAGCTCTCTGCTTGAAAATGAATAAATAAAATATTTAAAAAACACACTTCCTAAAAAAATATATATATATTTTAAAAAAAGGAAATTCCAGAGATTTCCAGGGTCAACAAGTCTGAGGTAGGATTGCAGGACCCAGCCCTAAGACTATAAAGGGGAAAGAAATCTCTCTCTCTCTCCCCCTGCCTCCCTGCCTGGCTGGCTGCTGGTGCTTGTCATGCATCTCTTTGTTGGCATTGGAACGAAGCTTTCTCAGCCTTCCAGCCTGTTCTGAAGACCAGTGGCTCCTCAGGATGCCTTTAGGCCTTCAATGCTGGATTGGGACTGTTGAGGCCTCCGGCGTCATGCACTCAGTGGCTACAGGTTTCTTAACTCTTACGCTTACAGACTGCAGTTGTGGGACTCCCGTGAGCTAATCCAATAAATCCCCCTTTCTGCTACAATTCACTCTGTTGGCTCTGTTCCTCTAGAGAACCCTGACTAACACACCGTCTCTCGGAACTGCAGTTTTCATGAGCCCAAGCAATTCTGTCTCCCCTCCCCGCAGGCCCAGGGTTATGTGTGGACACACCCAGCTGTTTCTGTGGGTGCTGGGGAATCAACTTCAGATGGTCTCAGGCCCTCTTAAATACAGAGCCAACTCCCCAACCCCAATACATTTTATTGTAGACAGCAAAATTTAAATTTTGTGTCATTTCATTTTTCAGGGTCTCCCTATGTACCCCAGTCTGGCCTCAAACTTGTGAACTTTCTGCCTCATGTTTCTTTTTCAACTATGTGAAGACATGGAGCTCCCTTCACTGGCAGGACTCCTTTGTTCACCTTACTTGTCACCAGCCCTCACACAGACGCATGTCTGAGAATTGTTGACCAGAGCTAAATGAAGTTAGGCCTGCACTGCCACCTGGTGGCCATTGTGCCTAACTTCAGTCTTTTCTCAGCTCTTCCCCTCTCCCAGCCATTCTGGGACAGGCTTTGTGCTCCATGACACCAGAGGACTGCAAATCCACTGAACCAAATAGTAGCACAAAGGTCAAGAATTCTAAAGCTTGGCAGATCGTTGAGAGTGAAAAACTGAACTTCGAGAGAGAGTACTGAAACTGAACTAATGGGCTCATGTATGTAGGTCTCATGTATGTAGGTCCCATCATGTATGTAGGTCTGTAGTACAAGGCTTGCCTAACCCGAACAAGGCCAAGGCTTTGATCCCCGGCACTGGAGGAGGGGCGGAAGAGTCAGGCAAGGTGAATGCGTGACTTTGAGGCTAGCTTGGGCTACACAGTGAGAACCTAAGACAGAAACAGGAAGGAAAAGTCCAGGAAGGGCTGTGCTCAAAGCAGGGTCTGTCCAAGCATCCTTCTAGTGCAATCTAACAGCGCAGGTGTCTGAACTTGAGTGACCTACTAGTTGCAGCCCAGACACAGAGATGTGGAGCAGTGCCCCCGAGGCTACACTGGCTGAGCTGCCACTTCATGGATGCCCACTCTTAGCCTTTGAGACTTGGTTTCCCCAACTGTAAAATGAGGGTGCAAGGGCTGGAGACATGGTTAAGGCACTTGCCTATAAAACCTAACAATCCAAGTTGATTCCCCAGTACCCATGGAAAGCCAGATGCACAAAATGGTGCATGCCTCCGGAGTCCGTTTGCAGTGGCTGGAGGCCCTACCACCCCCGTTCTCTCTTCTCTCTCTACCTGCTTTCAAGTAAATAAAAAATATATTTTTAAAAATGGGGACATAGTTGCTACTGTGTAGGGTTGTGAGAGTTCAATGAGCTGAGTGGCTGGCCATAGCAAGCATTCCGTTATTATGTACAGTTGCAAACTGACATCCTCTAGGTGTCGGGCACTGAGTGGTTCGTGTGTTTTACTAGATTTTTTTTTTCACTCCTTCCATCCACTCTACAGAGTGAGTGCTGCTCTTTCTGCTCACCAGCCCGAGAGCCACATGCAGTGTGACAGATGCTGGGGACAAAACCACACTGCTGCTGTCTCGTGAACAAGTGAATGTGAAAGCATTTGGGGTACAAGGAAGTTCCCACATCACAAGACCTAACCCCAATACACTTAAAAGAATGGGCATTGAATAACTAGAAGGCCACCTGGTAGCATTCTTGGGGCCAAGGGTGGCTTGGGTGCTACTACTTTTTCTGTACAATATTTCCTTTGCCACCATTGTCTTTTTTAAAAAAATATTTTATTTATTCATTTTTAAGCAGAGAGAGAAAGAGGAGAGAGAGAGAGAGAGAGAGAGAGAGAGAGAGAGAGAGAGAGAGAGAGCACCAGGGCCACCACCTTGTGGGGCTGGCTTATGTGGGTCCTGGGGAATTGAACTGGGGGCCTTAGGCACTGGAGGCAAGTGCCTTATCCACTGAGCCATCTCTCCAGCCCTGCCACCATTGTCTTTGGATCAGACTTAAAATTTTTCTGTGTGCAAAGGTGTGTGGAGGTCAAAGAACAACCTCAAGAGGCTGGGATCCCCCAGACTAGCTGGCTAGAGCGAGCTCCAAATTCTCCTGGCTCTCCCTAACCCCAATTGACATAGTTGTGTTGGGATCACAGATGCATGTGCCCTTTGCATCCAGCTTGGCCCTGAGCCTGGGCAAGTGGGATTTGGAAGCATCTTTAACCACTGAACCATCTCCCTGCATTCACTTCTTAAGGGGAAGTCATGAAAGTGTGCTTAGGATGTGTGTAGGTACCTTACAATATCAGCAGCTACTTGTCCTTTCGGCTGATACCATTTATAAATTTTTCGGTTTTGTTGCTTCTTGTTACATAGCTCTGGTTGTCCTGGAACTCACTATTTCGACCAGACTGGCCTTGAACTTCCAATGATCCCTGTGAATGCTAGAATTAGACGTGTGTGCCATCATATCTGGCCTCAGTGTTCTGAAGGCTTAAAATTAGTGAAAAGCCAGACAGTGTTCCAGTAGAGTCTTGTACATGTATGGTGGTGTGAATGGGAAATGTTCCCTGTAGTCTCGTGTATTTGTGATTAAGTCCATAGTCAACCCCGGCTGCTAGTCTCTGGAGGTGGATGGAGCCTTGCTGGAGGAGGTGTGCCACTAGGGAGCAGGACTTGAGGTTTGTCAGTCCAGCCCACTGGGTGTTTGGCATTCACCTCCTGCTGCTTCCTCCCATGTTTCCCCCACCAGGATGAAACTTTCCCTCAAAACTGTAAGCCTAAGGCTCAGCAGTTAAGGCACTTGCCTACAACACCCAAGTCCTGGGTTCGACTCTCCAGTACCCACGTAAAGCCATATGCACAAAGTAGCACATACATCTGGAGTTCGTTTGCAGTGGCTAGACACCCTGGTGCACCCATTCTCTCTCTGTCTCTCTGCTTGCAAAGAAATAAAAATAAAAGTGTAAGCCTTTCACCTCATAAGCTGCTGTGGTCAGGTGTTTTGTCTTAGCAACGAGAAGATAACTGCAACATGTTAAAAACCTTCAATGAAAGCAAGTACCTTGAATTTGTGGCTAATTTAAGACAAATGCTTAAAGTTTCATGGTAGAAGTTTTAATCCTCAAATCTTCTTAACATGTGGCAGGTGTGCCCACCACCCAGCCCAGTCCTCTCACAAAAAAACCAGCAACTTTATCCCATTTCAAAGCCACTGGACTTGGTTCTTCGTAGAGGCAACCGGGGCAGGAAGTGGTGCAGGACAGGGAGCCTTAATTTGAAGTTGGGACCTGGCCTTCATCATAGCACTTAAGTTTCCTTGAGTCTCAACTTTCTAACTTTAACACAGGAAGATCTCATGTCTTTCAGTTATGACGACCAAAGAAACACAGAAGAGGTGAAGAAAATTGCTTTTCTTTTGTAGACAGTGTCTCGTGTATCCCAGGCTGACCTTGAACTTACTCTGTAGCTGAGGTTGACCTTGAACTCCTGATCCTCCTGCTGACCCCCTGAAGAGAAGCAGGAGCAGACCGAGTTCCAGGTCAGAGAGTCCCAACGTCTCAAAACTCAATTATGAAAATAAGTGGGCCCTTCTGGCAGTGTGGAATTGGTGGAGTGCTCGTGCGTGTGTGTGTGTGTGTGTGTGTGTGTGTGTGTGTGTGTGTGTGTGTGTGTGCACGTGCGCGCGTGCATGTTTGGAGGCGAAGTTCCATTAGGGTCATGGGGCTGAACTACTGTTGCATCTGGTCCATGGAGTTCCATTGCCTCAACCTTGGCATGCTTTAGTCATCAGTGAACTGTCAAAAGGCGTCTTCCAAGCTCAGGCAAGGGGCTTGGAAGCCCTAGATGCTGCCTGTTAAAACAAGAAAAAACACCTTTTATGCCTTTGGGTCTTCTGAGAAAGCTGCCAGTTACTTGGATTAGAAAGTTAAGGGGCTGAGGAGATAGCTCAGTCTTGAAGTGCACAAGCGAGGATCTGAGCTCGGGGACCCCTGAACTTGCGTCGTTGAGGGGTGTGGTGGGGTTTTGCCTGTCATCTCAGTGCCAAGGAAGTGTTGACAGGTGGACCCTCAGGGCAAGATGGCTAGTGAGAGACCCCGAGTCAACATACAAGGTGGAGAAGACACTCGATGTCAGCTTCTGAACACAAGTGCAAAGATTCAATGTGGATTCAGGGGCTGGGAGGGTGGCTCAGCAGTTAAAGGTGCTTGCTTGCAAAGCCTACCAGGCTGGGTTCAATTCCCCAGTACTCACGTAATCTCAGATGCACAAAGTGGTGCATGCATCTGGAGTTTGTTTGCAGTGGCGGGAGGCCCTGGCGGGGTCATATTGGTTCTCCACACAAATAAATCAATAAAAATATTTTAAATGTGGATTCACCTTTGTAAATGGACTTTAGTTATGGAGTAACTAAGACACCTTGGCTGAGTACATTGCCCATATCCACTGTTAGCTGGTCAGCTCTCAACTGGATAGAAGATTCAAGCGTAGGGAATATTTTCAGCACACAAGGCAGTCAACTTCTCTAATGAACTATGATAATAAAGTATGGTTTGCTAGGTCCAAAGAACTACTTTCATTCCTAGACAGCTAGTCTCCCTGCCTCTTCTGCATCTTGTTTTGCTATGTGTGAGCATCTTCCTTGACTGTGCTCACTTACTAGTCGACTGGGCTAGTTTAACCAGCCAGCTTGGCTTCAGGGATCTGCTGTCAATACCTCCTGGGACATGATGGGCTGCCACCCCCACCCTGCATATTTTACCAGGGTGCTGGAGGTCTGACTTCCTGTTTTCACACTCATTTATCCACGGAGCCACCCTCCACGGCCCTTTTCCTGTTTCTTCAAACACAATCATCTCCCGTTGATCCAAACCGAGTATGCGAGCATCTGCTTGGTGCTGTTTCATCACGGCGGACCGTTACTTCATTCAATTCTTTCAGCCGTGCTAGCTTGGGCCACCTCTTCCTTCTCATCTTTTCATCCTTTGGAAACACTGGCCTCACCGGTCAGTTCTTACTCTCAGGCAGATGGACTTTTCCCTCTGCCCACACCTTAGACCAGGTCTTCACCAGTCTCTCAACTTCCAGGTTTTCTTTCTTCCAATACCGCAGGCATTGTATCCTTTTCCTTCACTTACATCTCAACCAAGCTGGTGATGCATGCCTTTAATCCCAGCAGAAGTAAAAGGATCTTGTGGGTTCGAGGCCGCATAGTGAAATCCAGGTCAGCTTGGGCTAGGGTGAGACCGTTCCTGGAAAAACCAAAAACTCAACCCCTGGAGCTGGAGCTGGCTCAGTGGGGGTTAAGGCACTTGCTGCAAAGACCCAGGTTTGATTCCCCATACCCACATAAAGCCAGATGCACAAAGTGGCGGATGCATTTGGATTTTATTTGCAGCGCCTAGAGGGCCAGGCGCGCACATACTCACTGTCTCTGCTTGTAAATAAACAAAACATTAAAACTCAACCTTTGATTTTTAATCAACTCCATATTCTCCATTCTGGTCCTCTTTCATCCATTTGCATCTGTAATAATCTCTTTGTAAGTGATCCCCTCACTACTAATGTAATGGTCTCCTTCCCCACCTCACCCGCCTCACGCCATTGCCGGTTCTTGCCGTTTCTCCCCTGGGAGGCACTGTCAGACACCAGAGAGAGAAGCCCTGCAGTCCCGCGGGCCGCTGCTCTGCTGTCTCAGGGCTGTTCCACAGAGCTGGGGGTGGACGAGAGGACGCTCTCGGGACACAGACACAGCAGATGTGTATCGTGTTTCCATATGTCATCTATTGAATGGGGAGAAGTTACATTTATAGGGAAAAGAAGCCAGGAGGATGAGGAGCAGGGGAGGGCAAGGGGATTGGTCAGGCAGGGTGGTGAGTGGGCATCCTGCAAGTGGATAGGTGAGTGCAGACAACCTGTGAATACCTAATTTGTATAAATAGGGGGCCTGAGCTGCAGGAAATGCTAATTCTAGTGATTCTAGCCATGGGTCTGATGGGGATGGTTACAGAGAAATTTGTCACCTGGGTCTAACACCCATTCTCAGTCATGCTGAGGTGAGAATGCTGGGTTCCTATGGCTTGCTTAGGGGGTCAGGAATTCTAGAGTTGAGGCTGGAGATGGGAAAGGCCTACCGGGTTCCAACACCCTTGTTAACTCTTTGTCCTCCGCGTCCCATTTAGCAATACCACCAAGCAGTGCCAACAACAGGTTCTGTCCATTGCACATTTTCTGTCTGCAGTACCTCTCCTTCCCCACACGGACCATCAGCTCCACTCTGCTCCCCAAGAGCCTTATGTCACTGTGCCATCACTTGGGAGATTCAGAATAGGAATTCACTGTGAGCACGTGAGCCACTTGGAAAATGACATGGACAATCTTGGGAAACTGAGTTTCTGAATGTCTTCACTCCTCGATGCACACTCTAGTCAGCTCTTGCACACAGGAGCCAGATCAACACAAAATGTTCCTGGCAGCCCTGACTTTAGAAATAAGCAATAATCACAGTCTATTATTTAACAGGTGAGAAAGTGAAGCAGAGTGACGGTCTACAGCAGTGCTTCCTTGTGGGGGGGGGGAGGAAACAAGCCAAGAACACAGGGGACAACGCTGTGGTACCTAAGAAATTGTCATCTATGTGTCCCATGCAGGTGTGTATCTACTGGCTGGAGGTTCATAAATAATGGGGCACCTTGCCCTAAAGGACACAGTGGAGCAGAGGCCACGGCAGACTTTAACCTGGCACAGTGGGCCACTGGCCTCCCCGCTGGTGTTTTAGACAAGACTCCGACTTGAGACTGTGTTAGAGAAAACCAGGGACATAAAAGGGACTCAGTGTGGAACCAGGTAGTTGCCTGGTTTTAAACAAACAAACCCAACCTGAGAATTTGTATATTCTTCTGCTGAGGGAGGTTCTAACTCAGCTTAGAAGAGGCTGCAGGGTGGTGACTATAACCAGTGTGTGCCCAACAGCTGATGAATGGCTTTGGAAGTCACAGCTCACATCACATTAAAAGAGAAAAAATGACCATGTAGGGCATCCTGTGTTCAAATTTTACATTTGCAGTAAGACACAAATCTTGGTGTTTTTCCATTTTTTATTGCTGTTAATTCAAGGAAAAAGGTTGCATAAAATCCAATCTGTTCTAGAAATATAAGTGGCCTTTCCAGTACATAACATTTCAAATATCAAAGTATATGGTAAACATACAAATAAGGAGAAGGTAACATACCTCCTGTGTACAGTACAGTATTTTAAATCATAAAATAAGCTCCATGAAATACAACGGGCGAGTGACTCACGACGCACTTGTATGTGGCTCACCAATGCTCTCAACCTGAACTCAACTGCAGCTTAACCATTCATTTAATAATGTGGTCCAAAAATACCCAGATCAAATAAAATATATTTAATCAAAATAATCTCCTTTACTTGAACTTCTTTCTAAATTAAAGCTTTCGTCTACCCCTCCGCACCCCCTTCTTTCCCCCTAACTCCTACCCCTGAAGGTTTCAAAATGTACATTGGTGCTATAAATATAAATGCTACTTTCGAAGCATCAAACTTAGCTTCTTTTTCTTCAAGTTTTTCCTTTTGTCGCACGATCTTGGGCTTCTGAATTATTGAAGCTCTCTGCTGCGCTCCCACATTATTCACCACAACAAAGCCGGTCACGTTTGCTGTGTGGGGACCCACTTGCCTGACCCTTAGGACCAGGAAGTGGCCACTGTTCATCCCTGCCGGCTGCAGCAGTCCTGGATGAAGACCCCCAGGCAACCTCAGTGCACTTTAGGAAATCAAAAATCACCTGGAAGCAACTTAGTATATAGATTGGCTTTAAAAACTCTGTTAACAGCAGCGTCAAACGTACGTAGTGACAGGACAGTGCCGTGACAGACACACCCCACACCCGGAATTCAGTCTTCACGTTAGAATCACACTCGTTCACGAGAGACGGTCTAAGAACAAATACCTGACTTGTGTAGAAACCCATGGCTTCTGTTCAGATTGCAACACACACACACACACACACACACACACACACAGCTTTAGCAGGACGTAACACTGGAACAGCAGAGATGACCTCCTCACTCAAGTAGGTCTGAGCAGGACAGCGGAGCACACGGACACCACCACGCCAGCGTGTGGCTCTGGGTCTCAGAAGCAGCAGTCTGCGCAGGCAGAGGGAAGGGGCAGTTTTCTCCCAGGGAGAAGTTTCTGTCCATTGTCTTGAGTCTTCAGCTTCAGGGAAGGCTTGACCTCCTCCTCTCCCCACTCATTTCATGTTAACCTGACGTGTGCTGCATGGAGAGGGAGGCTGGGGAAAGTGTGGGGGAGGGGAGAGGGAGGGGAGGAAGCCGGGAAGCAGCAGTTCCGTCACCAGTGTCGTACAACAGGTCAATGCTCAGTTTGGAGATCAGTAAACATTGCACAGAGCAAGGATAGGTGTGAAAACAGCACGCTTCGCATTGACATTCTCTTTCCGAGTCGGTGAAGTCTGAGTTGTGCAGGCCGCACAGGAGGAGCCTGTGGGCTCCAGCACTCGCTTCTTCCGCTGTGGGCATCCGGGCAAGAGAAATGGAAAGTCCAAGTGCATAGAAGTCTAGGAAATGTAAAGACAAAGAAACAAACAAAATACCTTTCCTTTCCTCCCTCCACACCCAGGACTCCCCACACTTGAGTGTATAAAGTAGGCAAGCTTTACTCGGTTCAGTCTGCAGGATCCAACGTGTCATTAGGAGGGGGGAGGGGAGGCGCGTATCTCAGTCTGTAAGTGCCTAAAATGGGAAAGAGAACGGCTAAGTCACCGCTTGGAACCACGCGTGCGTCACAAAAGCACCACACAACATGAACCGGGCATGCTTGGCACAAGGCCCTTCCTCAGCACCACCACTCCGAAGCGGCAAGTAAGCCACTCTCCAACAAGCAGGAGCAAGCGTGTGCTTAGTTCAACGTACACCCTTTTAAGGAAGATTTGAGACGTTTTTTCTGGGTTGGATTTGGCAAAGCGACCAAGGCAAAATGCGCGAGGAAGAATGGCTCCAGTCAGTAATGAGCCTGGTACCCGCTCCTTCTCAGGTGCACCTGCTTCTTTCTGGTGGTGGTAACAATTGACTTAGTTCAAATGCCCTTCCCCCAAACCAGTGTTCAAGCCACTTATTTCCTGTAAAATCAACGGTCTTGTCCCTGATGTATGTGCTGGAAAGGAAAAAGGCAGCAGGGTACATGAGCCAGCCTGGGGTGCACGATCTAAGTCAAGGTCACTGCCAGCCTGGGGTGCATACTTCTAGGTGGTCACTGAAAACTTTGCAAGGCTGTTAATTAGCTTACTTCCTGGTTTTCAGTATTACTCTATGACAGTGGGGCTCTTCTAGAAAGTGCGGCAAGCAAGAGTTACTATTATATACTCCCTGAAAGAGCCTGCATTCATTCCTTCATCAGAAACTAAGATTCCTCTGACCGTCCCTGTGCTAAGTGTGACTCAGTCTACCTAGGTTTCTCTGGCTGCACTGTGTGGTTTGTCACTGAAAACAACATCTGTAAACAGACACACATTCGGACCTCTCTGCTATGACGGGATCATGTGATCAGGAGACAGGAAGAACTGGGTGACCTCAGAAACAAGTCCTCTGGGAGCTTGTGTGATTACCTTGTTGACTGGCCTCCAGGGACGACTGTTTACAGTCCTGGGCGTAGTGTCCGCTCACACCACAATTGTAACATGAGACGCTCCCGTTCTTCTTGGGCCCCGAACCACTGGTGTTGGCAACTACATTAGGTGCTGGATATACGGGATATAATCTCCCAAACCCTGCCATCTGTTGCAGGCTGTAGTTGGCTTGGCTCCCCATGACTGGGTCGTGCACCAGGCCATTTGCATATGGAGTCTGAGGCAGAAAGAAAGGAAGTTGGTTTCCGCTGCTCTGATGTGCTTGGTTGAGGTAGCTGCCGTTGCACATGGACGGCAGGGTGAAGAAGGGTGGGACTCGGTACACTGGTCCAGGCATGGCGTTGGGGAAGTAGTAGCTACTTAGCTGCAGGCTGGCACTGGTCCCACAGCCGCACCTTCGCCCACAGGAGCCACAGGTGCTCACGCTCCCCACAGCACTCATGTAGGATGTGCTGTCGCTCTGCGCCGTGCTGTGTGTCAGCGCCGGGCTTGGGCTGGGGGCAGGGCCTGGGGTGTGGGTGGGAACTGCGGGAGGAACAGTGGACTGGGCCTGACTGATGCCCGCACTCACTGGTTGGGCGGACGTGGCTGCTGTGTTGAGCACAGTGGAATTCTGGGTAGGTAACACACTGGCAGCAAGCGGGGAGCCTGGAAAGGCGTAGGGCGCTGCTGGCTGTGCAGTGGGGAGAACCACCTTCACACTGCTGGGCTGAGGGCCTGGCCCCGTGCTTCCCTCCATCTGAGGCACCATTTGATTCAGTCCTACCACTTGGGATGCAGATTTTGTGATGAGGTCCGAAGCAGCCACGGGAGATCCTGGGAAGCTACCTGGGCTATGGACCGGAATAAAGGCAGTGCTTGGTGATCCAATGCTCAGACTTCCAGTGGGGGGCGGGGGGATGTTAACTGTGCAGCTGTCAGAAGAGCCCTGCGGCAATTTCAGCCTCTGCAGTGTGAGCTGCAGCGCAGGTGCACCGTTGTGCGGAAGGAAGGTCGACGGAAGAGGCAGAGGGGAAGCCAGCAAGTCCAGGTGCTTTTCTGAGTCCCCAGTAGAAGCCGCTGGCCCCAGGAGCCCAACAGGGGCTGCATTTGCAGACAGAGCAACAGTGCCTGGAACGAGTGTCCCCACTGCCTTGCCCTCCACAGATGTGGGCGTTGGAACGACAACTTCTGACTTCTGGGCACCATTATGCATGACACAGTGCACAGCTGGCAGGAAGGGAATAGGTGGGTACTTGGGGGAGCTCAAGGGATCATCTACAAGGTGTCCGTTCTCACTTCCTAGAGCAGTCATCTGAACAGGTGCTTTGACGGTCTGGCTGACAGAGCCGTACCCGGTGAACCTGCCTGTGCTTGCATTGCCAGAGTCTTCAGAGTTGCTGTCTGTGTCTGAAGAAAGCAAATAGGAATACGTATTAGCCCATGCACGAATTAAGTAAATATACATACACACAAGCCGCCCTTCTGTTTTCCTTACTAAATCTAATTTAAGCATTGCTCAATTCAATCCTGAAGTTTGGTATATATCCTCTACCGTGTTTCCTAACTGACCAATCTGACTTCTGTTAACTTTGGCTCATTCTAATATGCATGTTTGATTTTAAAACATGTAGCTACAAGCAAAACAAGACAAAAGGCCACCTGAGATTAAATGAAGCACAATATAAAACACAGAGGCATTCATGTAATTCTACTTTATTACTGAGAAATGCAGTAAATAATTTTAGACAATCTAATCCTGTACACCAAACCTAAGAGTTTCACTTTGTTGCAGATAAACAATATAACTTACAGGAGCTCAATCACGACAGTACTGAAAGGCAGGGGATGGGAGACTTTAAAGGGAATAAATACACCATTACATATTTCAATGGGAAAGAAAACGCAAGGTATGATTAGTAGTGAAATAGATATTCTAGAACACTAGGAGCAAGAACCAAAATGAAAATGTCCTTTCTCTAAAGTCAAAGAGCAGGTGCTAAGTTGCTCAGCTCCCGGGTTACACACAGAAGGAACCTGTCCTCGGTCTGGGGGGGGGGGGGGAACGGGGACGTACGGACAGACGGGACACAAGCAATGCTAGTTTACAATGTTTGGAGCCCATCTATACACACTGCCCTTGATTGAGTGTACACAGGCCATCCAATTAAATGTAGCACCTATTTTAGAAATCTTCCTGCTTGTTAAGTCCAATTGCACTAAGTACTTAAAGTGGCTGCAGCTAGTCAGGTAGCACACGGCAATTCTGGAAACAGCACACTACAAACAAGTTAGGTCTCCTAAAGAAAAGCTAAGCGGAAGCTACTTACACAGAGCATCAAGTGTTAACTGAACTGTTTGACTTTACATTAGAGGAAAGAGGTTTAATTAATGAGAGGCTGGTTCTAGCTGGCATCTACTTCCTCTAACAGATTAATCAGCTTTGCAAAACAAAGAGTACCCTCAAATCAACAGCCTACCTGAGGCACTGTATTTGTGAAAACCCACCAGGGCAGAGTTAGGCACCAAAATAAAGCACCCCCCCCCCAGTTAAATTTCTGAATGAATTTAAGCAAAGCATAAAGTCACAGCAAATGACCTTATGATTTTAAATGGTCCCAAATGATGTTATGATCACTATGGAGGGTTCATGTGGACAGAAGTTGTGTGTGCGTATGCTGGCTTTGGAAAGCACAAAGTCTCAAACAAAATGTCATTACAGCCATCAAGAATAGCAGAGCCATGTGACTTTTGAATGCAGCTCTGTGACACTCTATCACAGTAAGTATGTTCCCTGGTTTGAGAGAGCCCTAAGTGACTTGTTGCTTTAAGGAAGGTCATTTTTATTTGTGACTACCTGAGCCTATGCAACCAAAGGGCAACTTCCTCTGCACAGGCCTACCAACTTATGGGCTCTGATGCCAGGAAAGGATGTTGCAAAGTTACTAAATTACCTGACACTTCAGTCAAGTCTGTGGAGGAGCCATGGGGTTATCTGTGCATCCACAGGCTTGATGTCACATACGGCAAAGGCATAATCTCCTCAGTTCTCCTAGCAGCTCTGAGAGGTGACTGTCACTGTAAGAGTCGCTGCATGTGCATGGAGTGTGAAGAAAACACAGACCTCCCTTATTTATAAAGTAGCAACTCCCTGAGACCCATGTCTCTCTGAGACATGAGCCAGGGCCCAGGGGTTGCACACTACTTAACAATAAAGACCTGCATTTGGCCAGAGGATCCCAGGAGAGAAATTGCTGAAGATACCATCAGCTCAGCTCATATGAAGGCCATTTCCATCCAATACAGGGATTAAAAAAAAATATTTATGAGAGAGTGAGTGTGTATGTGTGTATGGGTGTGTCAGGGCCTCCAGCCACTGCAAAGGAATTCCAGACAAATATGTCACCTTGTGCATCTGGCTTTACATGGGCACTGGGGAATTAACCATTAAACCATCTCTCCAGCCCCACAATACAGGGACTTTAAAGAGATCTCATTTCCAGACCAGAGTGGTGGAGCATAAGGCCCTCTAATGAGCTGCTCCCCACCTCAAGAATCATGGCAGACCACCAAAATCAACGTTTTTAGATTTGTGAAAAGAAACTTTTCTGAGGAAAGTGTGAAAAAAAGTAGGCAAAATCTCCTAAGAACAGAGACCCTCATGGCCCTTCACAATGCCCTTTCTTCAGCTCTGAAGTAGTGCCGGAGATTAATAATAGCTCAACTGTAGCAGCCTTAAAAACATGTAACACAGCAGCCACTAGAAAAAAATGTAGATTTGCCCCCCCCACCCCCACCCAAGCCCCATCACCACAGAGGTTACAGCATGAGCTCCTGGAGCGTGAGCTCGCCGTACGGGGGCTAACCAGGAGCTGACCAAAATACTTAAGGCAAAAGCATAAGGACTGAGAAGTCCACGGGGGCTCTGAAATGCTTTTCTGTCTTACTGGGAATCTAGAAAGCTATGCTCGCGCTCTGTGGTGTTCTGTGGTGTATGCATTCCCAAGTTCTCGCTGCAGACTTCCTCTGTGCAAGGAGAATGGAAGAAGCAATGCATACACAACAACCAGCAAAATGGCAAACCGCATCAGGAATTACATTAAATGTAAATGGACTGACCACACACATTATTGGCAGAGATGGACAAACCGGATTAACTATTGCTAGGTTATGTTATCTATAAGAGATACATTCCAGACTTAAAAGGCACACTTTTAGGCAAAAGTATAGAACATAAAAGTGTCATGTAAGTGGAATCCAAAAGAAGAGTTAGAACAGCCATGTTATATCTTCAAACAAAAGAGACTTGAAGATAAATGTCACTAGAAACAAAGGATTGTCTTATGATAAAAGGGTCAATCAAGATGAGATACACACTTTTATAATTATACACTAATTATCTTATTATGATCTAGTTTCCTTTATATTTTACCTATGTGCAGTGAATTACATTTATGACACTAATACAGATAGAAATTGCTAAGCAATGGCCTTTAAGATACCATTGACAACAAATTCAAGACCAGTAATGGCTTTACAGGACTTTGGGTTTGATTTTCAGAGGTAACACACACGTTTCTCCCCACCCCCACCTCTCCCGACACCCCTCCTCAATGCAAACCTCTGTCCTTTTCCTCTTCACTTTCAAAGCTTTCTCTTCCGTCATGCCGTGGACTAGACGGGGAGCTGTAACTCTCTGAAGATGTTTCCCCACACGTGTCATGTCCAGATCCAACGTCCAGATTCACATCTGAAAACAACAGAGCCAGTTTAAAGCTTTGTTAAGTTAATTAGAAGTTCCCATTAGAAGTTATTTGTAGTTGTGGTCTTTTCTGTTTTCCAACACAATACTTCCAACTGTCTACATTTGCCAAGAAGCCGGCTTTTGGTCTAGGTGAAGATACATTATCAAATAACAGTTTCAACACAAAATAGTTGATAAATATATTCTTAAAAGCAAGGAAGACCAAGTCAATTTTATTGACTTAAAATCAGAATTACAGTTCTTTGTAGAGTTATAGTCAAATAATACAACTTTGAGTCACTTTCTATCTATTCTAACTCCTCAGTTAAAAAAAAAAATCTTCCATTACAATTACTAGCCCAGAGTATTTGACAGAACAAACAGCATGCCATCTACCAGTCCTTTGATTTCTACCCAATGGCCACACCTACACCAAGGTGTAGCTATATCTATTTAGGGCACATAAGGAGAGATTATTGATATATCTTGTAAAAGACCTTTTCAAATGCTGACCCAGATTTTGGGAACTGCCCCATTTGTTTCTATGAGTCCAACAGTTAATGGGCTTTTATTTTGTTCCTGTCTGTCTGTTTTCTAAAAAATAGTTTATTTATTTATTTGAGAGAGGGGGGAGGAGGGAGGGAGGCAGAGAGAGAATGGGTGCACCAGGGCCTTCAGCCACTGCAACTTTACTCCTGACACATGCACCACCTTGAGCATCTGGTTGTAATGTGAGTACTGAGGAATCAATCTTGGGTCCTTCTGCTTTGCAAGCAAACACCTTCCTTAACCACTAAGCCATCTCTCCAGCCCTCCTGTTTGAATTTCTGAGCTACCTGAATATACTATTAAAGATGTTAAAATTTAAAATTAATAATATTAAGTTTTAGCTTTTAGAATTTAAAAGTAAAGCTATGTATCTTAAGCGCAAACACATAAAGACATGAGCCATCTACACGGTCCTTCTGCAGCTCCATCTCTAACTGCATGTTCTAGCGGGAGCAACTGCTCTGTAAGGAGCATGCTTCAAAGCCGGTCCTTCCGGTACCCCCTACTTCCTAGGAAGATCAACACCAGTTGTCTCTCTGTAGCTTGGAGTTGGTGCCTATCTGAACAACTACTACAAGTCCATCTTCTCACGGCTGTCCTCCGTATGTGGACACAAGCATGCATTGGTGACACAGATGGAGAACAAGTCAGGCTTGGCTTGGTTAAAGACCGATTGAGTATTTGAGAATAAAGAGACAAAGGGAAGGAAGCAGTGGACCATGGGCTATGACACAGCTCGCAGTAACCTATGTCTTCTTTCTTTTAATTTGTTCGAGTAGGAACTCATTCCTGAGCAGCTCACCACCTGGCATGAGTAAAGTGATTCACGGTTAGTACACTGACCTTACACTCTAGTGAAGAGGCATTATTCCTGACTTAGAAGAAAGAACAGATCAGCTTCAGCGAGGTCACATGTGTAAAAAATGACACAAGAGCCCAATTCATGGCTGTCCCAGACCAAAGTCCAGAGCTTGTCCTCTGGACAGAGGTCAAGAAGGAAGGGATGGCTGGGAACATCTTGGGTGAGCAGGAGCTCCAGGAGAGTGTGAAACAAGAGGCAGCATGACCTTGGGGGGGGGGCTCCCTGACAGGAGAGGCATCCAGAGAACGAAAGAAACAGTATGGGAGGAAAGCCGCAGGGACAGAGGTGGGAATCCCTGGCAGGAGTCAGCGCTGGTTCTCCTCCGACAAGCCTTCTTCCTTACTAGTTTGGCTTTTTCCTCCTGCTTCCAGCAGCCATCACCACAGGGAGGCCTGGAGCCCGTGAAGTGGAACAACAACGAGCTGGGCCTGGGTCTTTAAGACAAGACAGACTCCACATCACCCTCACCCCAGTCCAGCTGATGGGAGTTAGCCATAGTGTGAGCATAGTGTGAGATTCAAAGGCAACCAGTTTTCTTTTTACACTACTCGGTTCCTTCATGTAAATATCTAGTTTAAAATATATGGCATTTGAGAAATAGATTCCAGTTATTTATATTGGATCAAAAAGAAATGTACTAACTTTATAATAATTTTTTTTTATTTTCTAAAGTATGTGTGTGTGGGATACATGGTTTGTGGAATCATGTGTGGAGCATGTACATGTGTGCCTTTTGTGCCTGTGTGTAGGGGCCAGAGACACGCTGGGTGTCCTGTGTGCAGAGGCCAGAGAACACACTGGGTGTCCTGTGTGCAGAGGCCAGAGAACACGCTGGGTGTCCTGTGTGCAGAGGCCAGAGAACACGCTGGGTGTCCTGTGTGCAGAGGCCAGAGAACAACACGCTGGGTGTCCTGTGTGCAGAGGCCAGAGAACACGCTGGGTGTCCTGTGTGCAGAGGCCAGAGAACACGCTGGGTGTCCCCCTCTGTTCTGCCGTATTTCTGAGACAGAGGCTCCCACTTGACCTGGAACTCCCCGTCTTGTGGTTAGACTGGCCGACCGTAAGCCCTAGCAACCTTCACCTTTCTAGCTCCACTCCTTTCAGCACTGAGGTTACAGGCACACGGGGCCATGCCTGGCTCTTTATGTGGGTGCTGGAGACCCATCTCAGGTCCTCAGGCCTGTTCGTCCACAAAGTGTTCTTACCAGCTGAGTCCTCTCCCCAGCTCTACAATAAGACTTAAATTTAAAAATACTTATTTGTGGAATCACTGAACTGATGTGTCAGGTGCAAATACAAAGTACTCTAGAATGCTGTGGACTTTTAGTCTTTTTCTCGCTTTACAATGAATATTAAGAGCAAATAAAGCACAGAAAAGCAGTCAATAAGCTAGCAAAAGAGGAACATTTGGCCCAGTGAACCTTGAACTTGAATCTAAAGGGCCTTAAAATAATGCTGGATCAACAGAAACTGTCACAACAAACCCAGTCAACAAAATCTGAGTGCTAGAATTCTCCAAGAGCTCCCTAAAGGACATAAGTCATGAAAACATCAGCAAGAACATGTCCACACTGTCTGGAGGATGGCCTGCAAAGCAGCGGGAAAAACTCTCACAATCCCAGTTGGCTCTGGACAAAGACTGGCTTGAAGGCAATAAGCTGGGTCACTGTTGCCCAGAAGACAGGAGAGCGATGAGGAGGAGGACAAGGAGAGGGCACACCCCTCACTGGCTTGCAGTCCCTAAACAAACCTCCTTCCCTTCAGCACTGCTTGACTGGACATGGATGTCCGGCAAGGCAGGTGTCTGTGTTGATCTCACTCCCCCCAGCCTCTGTGGACGCAGTGCTTCTCTGAGCATGTCTTACCTTTCACAGCACCACCACGAGCATGCTGAGGAGTGGGGAGCCAAATACCATTCATTCTACTATTCAGTCTGCTGTCAGGTTTCTTCATTTTCTCCCTAAACCAAATATTTACAAATTAGCAACTTTACAAGGCCCCCTATAAAGCACATTATAGTAGGACTTAAATTCTCAAGGATTTGTATAATTAACAAGACGTTCAGTAAGGAAACAGCTAACTCAGGTGTACAGTTCTGAGCACTCTGCCACTCCAGCTCGACCTGTGCTCTGACAGAAACTTTCTGTCCTTCCATCACATGAGATGCTGGAGTTTCAGCCCAGAAGTAACAGTGACTAAAGAGGCAAATACTACTTATAGTACAGAGAGAGGCTGCATATGTCCATAGTCAAATGCTACACGCTGTCCTCTTTACTCATTTTCATTACTAGAAATATAAAATTGAACCTACTTTTCAACTTGTGGCTTTCCTTTCTTCTTATTTACTGAAGGTAAGCTCCGCTTTTCCGCAGAATGCTAGAGATAAAAAGACAAGTCACACAGCATCATGCTAAGCCGTGCTGCTCTAGGCACCCTTACATTAAAATGTAGTTCCCACTAGGTCTCCATGCATTCTTGATTTCCCATCATCTCGTGCAGTCACCACCAGCACCACTAACATGTCACAAGCTCTGACAATACTCCATAGTCTCATGAGGAGATTGTTCCCTGGAAATGAACCTCAATCTTTTGCTGACCACAGTAAGCTCCACTCATGTGCACTGTTACTTCCCAAGGTCAACCACGATCACATAGTATTCGTGGGTAATTCCAGTCATCAGCACGGTCATGCTTTCAATTTCTACTCTGGGCAGATGCCATGGCCTCCAGTTCCCCACTGCATCCCTGTCAGGATGCCAAGCACCCGTGTGTGCCCGAGCATCCACGCTATGTTCACTGCTTGCCTCGGGGCACTTGAGAGAATGACCAAATTCAGGTAAGTTTGTTATTTTATTATTTACCGTTGTTAACCTCTTACTGTGCCTCAGTTATCAAGTCCCCCTTATCACAGGTATGCAAATATGTGTAGAGGCAACAATATAAGATACCACATGATTTTAGACATCCATTGGAGGCTTTGGAATGTTACCATGTGGACAAGAGACTACTATCCAAAATTAAAAATAAGCAAGTGACCAGCATTTGCTATGGCTATTCTGCTAAAATTCAGTTCAATAAACTGACCCATTGATCAACATTAAGATATGGGGTACACATCAGAATAGAGGGGAGAACAATCAGATGAGCTTTGAAAAAGATCGTCGTGACTGAGACAACTTACAATTTCTCAAAATTTGCATTGTTAAAAAAACACAAAACTCGCAACCCATTCCAAAGAGTTGACATGGATCTGGGCGGAAACAGAAAGAGGTTCACAAATCAGGTTTCCAGGTAGACATCACACACAAGCAATGTGTGCGCTCCTCAAGACCAAGGCAGAGTATGTACTGAGCATGCCGAGCGTTCTCCACTCTGCTCACAGTCAGTTCTGGTGATGTCAGGAGTGCCAGTATTCCCTCAGCTACTCATGGGGAAGGCTCATTTTGGGGATTCCTATCAGCCAGAGCAAGGTGTGACTGAAATTGGAATTCTTCTTTCGAGACCAAAAATCTTTATCCTAACAATTTAATGTTTTCCTAGAGTTGGAGTAAATATTTTAGGTGTAACTAAAGTTATTTAGATAAGTCTTTTCAAAGAGGTTAGAGCATGTATACAAGCATCAAGTCTAACCGTAGAATGGTCCTTCGTATTTTGTAACAGATAAACTACATGACAGGAAGCTTACAACACAATGCTTTAGAAAAGAGAACAGTAGTGCTTTCACTAGGGCAACCCAGACCTGGTCGGCTGTGGTCACACAGTGCTCTGGGTGCTGAATGGTGGGATTCCCCCACACACACACCTGGTCGGCTGTGGTCACACAGTGTTCTGTCCGGCTCTGCTTCCTCCAATCCACAATCCCATTTTGCTCCGAGTACTGTACGGGAAGTCCATCCAGTGGCGAACAGCTCGTGCTGACGCTGCTAGTACAAGGGAAATTGACGACAAGCTGAAGAGCTGTCCTTAACCCACTGCATCACCTCAATGGCAAAGCTACAGTAATCCTCTCTCTAACCTGTTAAGTTTGTTTTCTGGAATACCTAGTGATAGGTCTAAGGGCAAATGTATACTATGAGAACTAAACCATCTCGGTGATCATGAAGACGGTCTTCTCTGAAGTCACGGAGTATGGCCTGGGGTGTGCCTGCATCACGGACAGACAGCGAGAGCATAAAGGCTGCACAGTTCAGGTCTGGAAAGAGCAGGTGCACTCACACCGGTGTAAACAGTGTCAAGGAACCAAAGACAGAGAAACAGACCACAGAACCAGGCCCAAAGAGAAAAGTCCAGAAGATGAAGTCATGTATTTTCAGAAAACCATGCTTAACATAGCCAGCAAAACAACAAGAGTGAGAATTCCAGACAGTATTTGAAACTATACAAAAAGAACCAAACTTAAATCCTTCGGCTGTAAAACTGACACCAAGAACTCAATGGATAGAAAACAAGTGAGAATGAATACAGAGGAAACTTGGTCTGAAGAAAATATAAGAAAACATTGGGAGAGAAAAATATGGAAAGCAAAAGTTTTAAAGACATCTGGGACATAGTAAAGAGTCTAACAGAAGAATTTGGTCAGGGGCTGGAGAGATGGCTCAGCAATTAAGGCACTTGCTTGCAAAGCCTAATGATCAGAGTTCAATACCCCAGTAGCCACATAAAGCCAGATGTACAAAGTAGCACATGCACCTGGAGTTCATCTGCAGTGGCTGGAGCAGCCCTGGTGTGCCCATTCTTTCTTTCTCTTTCTCTGTGCTTGAAAATAAATATTTTTGTAAAAAAGAATTGTGTGGATCTTAGACAATGGAGAAAGAGAAGAGAGTAGAAGTGGTATCTGAAAGAGATGAGCTGAGCGTTTTCTGAAATCAAGAGAAGACAAAGCGAGATTCTAGAAGCAGAATTCAAGCAAGGACAGCTCGAGGGCCTATAACGGAGACCAACAGTGGATGCTAAGACAGACAGCATCGCCTCAGGTCTTAGAAGCAGCTTAGAGCGACAGAGGTGGTCCAGGAAGTAGGAAAGGAGAGTGGGGAGAATGCAATGGCAAAAGCCCTTCACGAGGCTGCTGCAAGCCAAAGGAGTCCAGGGTCTCCCAGAATGACAGGAGGACAGAAGCCGGTTCCAATGGAATCAGCACAATTGAGAAGACTTTTGGCACATGATCAAGGGGGATAATGCCACTATTGTGGGGGTCAGAAATTATGTCAATTATTTTGTGATCTGCCAGAGATATCAGAGTGGGCTTAGGATGAGATCCAAGTGATCCAACATGCTTAATCAGAAGACTAGAAATGACACCTTCAAGGAATGAACAGAAAGCCCAGAACCCCACACTGAGCAAAAAGTTCTTTCAAAATGAAAGCAAGTGACACTTCTGTTTCTTAGAGCTGGGGGAGGGGGACATGGTTCATAGTGGAGCTTGTGAGGACCTAGGCTAAATATCTAGTGCCCACCCCTCGACACACACCAAAGACAGCAAAAACTGCATTCATTGCAGACAGAGGTAATTACAGTGTTTTTCAGTTAGAAGGAAAATGATCTATGCTCCAGGTGACGCAGAGAAGGGGAGGAATAAGAGCGAGGGAAGAGTAAAATCTAAAAGAACACTGGAAAAAATGGACTTACAACTATAAGGAGAGAATTACAATGCATGGTAGTGATGACTTTTTAACTTGAGAACCAACGAATGACATTAGGGTGATCTGATGCCCCCGCTGTGCAGGTGGATACCAGATTTTAACAAGTTGACAGGTATACATTACTGAACAGAAAACCAACATGGAACCAACTGTGAAGGCTAACAGGGGAGAGAAACGAGAAGATAACTCACAAGGCAGCAAGGCAGGAGAAGACAGGACACGCAGAAAGGGTGGAAAAGTGAATCGTAAAAAGCACAAGTACAGCCAATGTCTGCCATCTACTGAATGGTGCGCTGACTGACAGCACACAGGAAGTACTGAAGAAGTCAGGTACGTACTTAGAAGCAGGACTTTTCCCAGCAGGCTTCTTGTGGATTACGGTTTGCTGTAACACATCTGGAGTGGAAGGAAACAGAAGAATTTACTATGCTACACACTGCCCACTGGCATGGCTTCCACAGTAGTGACCCATGCTGCCGAGAGCCTCTGCCCAACCCAACACGGAAGACAGACCTATACGCTTAAATATATGTTCACACATCTACCTTACACATAGAAATACGTAAGCTTACGTAGTTTATATATAGGTATATGTATTTTTTCTGAAACAGAATCTCGTCTTGTGGGTATGGCTGGCCTGGAGCTCACTATGTAGATCCTAATCCTGTGCCTCTACTTCCTGAGTGCTGAATTACAGACGGGAATCACCATGGCTATCTTACAGAAGCAACTTCTCAAAGACACTTGAAATGCCCTCTCAAAGTGCACTGCAACCTTGCTCAAAACTATGGAAGTCTTAAGACCACATTTAATATCAGGTAGAACTCACCTTTTTTTCGAACCTAGTAAAAATGAAGACATTTAGGGCTGGGCATGGCGGTGCACACCTTTAATCCCAGCACTCGGGAGGCAGAGGTAGGATTGCTGTGAGTTCTAGACCAGCCTGGAACTACATAGTGAATTCCAGGTCAGCCTGGGCTAGAGTGAGACCCTACCTCGAAAAACCAAAAAAAAAAAAAAAAAAAAAAAAAAAGGAAAGCAATTTAACTAGTTTTAAAACCTATTCATATAAAAAACATTCGTGTACACTCATATCCTAGACTTCACTAGTTACTTAAAGAAGAAAAAGTCCACCTTCACTCCACTCACACGCTCCCTCTGAAGAGGGTAGCTAAGACCTAACTGTTGAAGCATTCTAGTGAGAAGTTCCTCTTAAGTACCCACAAGAACACAGACTCATAAACACACGCAGCACTGGGTCATGGGAGTGCATTACAGATATCCTTCAACAGCAGGCCCCAACTTCTAAGTTCACAAGTGTCTGGAACATCTGGCACTTCCGGCCTGAGCTCACACCCAACAAGCTCCACAGCTACAACCAATGGATACAACTGTCACCAGCTTTACTGTGTCGTGCAGACTCGGCGAGTCCCCACCTGCAGCATCTGACTTCCTTCCCATGCCTGCTGGGACTCGAGAACACCTTGCCGACCTGAGGACTGACATGCTGCCTCACTGTCCGCCTGCGTCTTCTCCCAGCCGATGCTGCTCACTCTTTCATGGTGGTCACTGCTCTTCCTCTAGAAATTTCTCCCCTATGTCTTTTTGTCTATATTTCTGCTAGGATGATTTTCTTAGATCTTTTTAGGAGGAGCCTTCTATTATTATTTTTAAACTTTTAAAAAATACTTTTATTTATTTGCAATCAGGGAGAGATAAAATACAAGAGACAGAGGCTTCTAGCAACTGTAAACAGACTCCAGATGCATGTGCCACTTTGTGCATCTGGCTATACGTGGGTGCTGGGGAATCGAACTCTGGTACAAAGGCATTGCAGGTGAGCACCTTAACCACTAAGCAATCTCTCCAACCCTAGGAGGATCCTTCTATGGTCTGCATTTACTCTTTTGCCCACAAATATCTCAAAATCTGTGGACTGTGTTCTAGTTGGTCTCTTTCGTGACATACAAGTTCTTATTTAGACTAGTATGGTCTGTCTTAAGCAAGAAGGCCTTCTCGTCTCAATTTCTAGGCACTTTCATTTTACAAATGAACTCTCATTCACTTTCAAGCTCTGGCGCACGTATGCTGGGGGCCACTCTATCTTTTCCATGGAGTCTGTGGGGCCACCACTATGTAGTGAACAGAAGTATCCGGGTCCCGTCCCAGTCCCCAGGCCTGTCTGGGGATCCCTAATCTGTGCTGCGCCTGTGTGCACTTGGGAAGAATGAATCTAGGCCCCGCATTACCTTCCTCCTGGCTTGAAGCTTCTGAGCTGTCTTCTTTTAAGTGTTCTAGTATCTTTGAAGTCTTCAGAGAGGATTGTAAGTTATCTGCAGAAAATAAGTCAGTATTACTAACTTTGGGGAAAATATAAAAGTGATATAAAGAAACATATACTGATCATTCCCTTCTCCCAATCCAAGGAAGAGTGAAGGGTCACGAGGGAGGAGGACATGTCTACTCTGCAGGAAACTTTCAAGAGAGCAAGATGATGGGATGATGTGCTTTGAAGTAGTGGTGTCTTGAAGACAGCTTCTTCTCAGGCTCCACCTGACCTGAGCACCTGTCAGCCCCAGCATGCTATGTGCAAATGGGCAGTGCCTCTCAAACCCTTGTGGGTGCTAAACACACGGCTTTGACTTTTTTAATAAAACCTCAAGTCTGTGGTATGTTGCTACTTTTATAAACCCAGTAGATAATGACCTGCTTCACACGGCCTCTGTTCTTCTGTTATAGAGCCGGGACAAGCACCTTGTGGACCGTAGGAGCAGTGGGTGCACAGCTAGATGCCCTAAGCTGTTCAGGAGTTTACCAGAGCAAGCTGTCAGCATAAGGAGTGCTGCTCACTGTCACAGGGGGACAGAACGCTAGTTATTAATTAAAAAACAAACTGCAAATGAACCCTGACAACTAAGACAAGTACAAACATGACAATGATGTCTTCACAGACTCTCACGTTGTGTACATTTACAACCTTAAAATCTGTTTGAGTTCTATAGCCAAGCCCCCAAGAGCATCGCCTCCTACGCACAGGCACACTCCTCACACGAGTGAGCTCTGTGTTTCCATTTCACTGTCTTTTCAGAATTAACCAGATGCTGCTGACAGGATATGACTGAAAAGCACGTGCACCTGACACACAGAGAAAGCACTGACCATTAACAAGTCTATATATATAGCTCTAGAAAAAGCAAGACTAACAAGGTACTGCCCCTACTCAGACATACACTCAGCCATGGAGAGGTACTTGTAATACTTGTAATGCTGACTGCTGAGTTCAGCACTTAAGGCCCCTCACTGGAGCCATTAGTAAAACTTTGACAGTTAGCTCATGCTATAGCGTCCAAACATTTTTTTACCTGTGGTTTGGCCTACCTCAAACTGAGGAAAACATTCATTTTCTTTTTCTTTTTGTGTTTTGTTTGTTCATTCACTTTTTGAGGCAGAGTCTCACTTTAGCCCCGGCTGACTTCACACTAACTCTGTAGTCCAGGCTAGCCACAACCTCACAGTGATCTTCCCACCTCTGCCTCCTGAATGTTGGTGTACAAGCGTGAGCCGACACCAGTCAGACCACAACTCTTTCCTCTGGGCACTGACAACATGAGTGCGGAAAGCAGGACAGATGAAGACAGAGCGCCCTTCAAAAGGTAGACCTAGAGTTTTGTAGAAATTCTCTAATTCATTGAAAATGGCAAATACCTCTTAATTCTGTATTAGTGTTTCTTAACTGTACATTCTGAAACTGGTCTTTCTGCATGTGTGTACATGTGCCACGGGGCAGCGTCACGTGTGGAGGGAGAGGACAACTTCGGGGTGTCTGTGTCCTGCCTTCTTTGGGACAGGGTCTCTTGCTGGTGCTAACATAACAAACCATGAGGGCCAACTTCAGCTCCGGATTCTCCTGACCCCCCTCCCACTGTCAGGGGCGCAGGTGGCTCTATTCTCGAATTC
This sequence comes from Zapus hudsonius, assembly GCA_004024765.1. Lineage (NCBI taxonomy): Eukaryota > Metazoa > Chordata > Mammalia > Rodentia > Dipodidae > Zapus > Zapus hudsonius. The sequence continues at coordinate 28,787 of PVHP010010339.1, forward strand.
CTTAACTACAAAACAATCTAGCAAGGAAGGAAAACCAAACAGACAGACAAGCTAAGATTTCTACCAAGGAACAGAAGTACTTACTGAGACTGTGCAGAGAGTCTGACGACATGGACCTGAAAAAGCTGTGCACTCTCTGATTCTGCAGGAAAGCTTGTGACGAAGTTGATAGCAGCTGCCTGCACATAAGAAGAGGTGTGTTCATTTTTGGTATGTGTGTGTATGGAGTCTCGGTCGAAATTAAAAAGCTGACTCAAGTGGCTTGCACTCAAGTACAGAAAGGAAACTTTTCCCCAAAGAATATTATCTAATGTATTTCCTATTGGAGGGGAAATAAAATTTAGCAAAGTAAGTGAAACTCCCTACTGAACAGGCTTATCTTCCAAAGGTCCAGTAGCTGCCTTTCTGCTCAGAAGACCTGCGAAGCTTTCACCGTTCCTCACAGGCATTACTGCTCTGCATGTGGCTGCGCTAAGCCTTCCCACACTCTGAATGAAAGAAACTGACAAGTTTGGGATGTTAAGAGTTATGGAAAATATGGAACACAAGTTATATGCAAGTCTCACACCACATCCTAAGGTGTGGCCTATGTTGAACCTGTGTCATACCAGGAGTTTGACTATCGTAAAACCTGGCTTTCTCCCATGTTACTAATATAACAAAAAGACTCTAACAGGAGGTATTTCCAGAGACACTGAGGAACAGGTCTTAGGCATGCAGTCAGAACACAGTCTCATAGAGAGCTTATCTGCAACTCAAACCCACTTCAACCTCTTGGGCTTGATCATCTCAACAAGGTACTCAGCCTTTCAGCTTCAAATTCCTCATTAGGAATACCATCAATTTCCTCAAGGATATGACCCCCCCAAGAGTAATTTTACATAAACTCTCACTGCTACCTGTAATATACTAATCCCCTTCAGTTACTTTTAAATACACTTTTAAGGCTCATTTAGACATTTTTTTTTCAAGGCTGAAGAGATAGCTTAGCAGCTAAGGTGCTTGTATGCAAAGCCTAATGAACTGGGTTTGATTCCCCAGCACCCATTGGGTGTACAAATTGGCATATGCATCTCGGGTTCATTTACAAGGGCACTATTCCCTGGCATGCCTTCTCTCTCTCTCTGCTTACAAATAAAAATATTTAAAAATTATTTTTAATTTTAAATAAAAAGTTTTATTTATTTATTTAATAGAATAAATATGGGCATTCCAGGGCCTCCTATGACTGCAGCCTGTCCCAAGCGCCTGCAGACAGACAGTTACCTTAGAATGGGCTCCAGGTCAGGGGGTCGCCGCTCCTCCCTTTTCAAGGAACTCTGATTCAGGGCTCTTAAGATGGCCTTGTCAAAAGTCTCTGAAGACAATTCCTTTGGAAGCTAGAAAAGAAGAATACCATGTCCAGTATTGAGTTTCTCTTTCATTGGCAAAGGTGTTGTATGTCAGATGCACAAAAGAAAACAAGTGCCCCCGACTCATGAAGCATCCCCAGCAGCTCTTCAATGGTCACCACACAGGACCCACCACAACATGCTATAGCTTTCTCCTCCAGGCTTGTCAAGGGGCACAGACAAGCATTCTCCAAGCAGTCAGCATGCTTCTGGAACATACTTGTGCGAGCCTCACGCTCCTGCCACATTGGGGGGACACCCACACTATGACATTTGGCACAGCAAAGTTAGTATTTTTATTCCAGAAAATTATTCTGAAAGGTGTTGTGTCTGCATCTACATTATCACTTTTGGGCCTCCTCCTTTACTCTCAGGCAACGTCTGACTACCAAGGCTATATATATGCTAAATAACCAAGTTATGAAAGCTGGGTCAAATTGTCTTAATCTTACTACATCAAAAACATTCATCAAAGGTAGTCCTCAGTGTGATTAAAGTGCCCTTGAGCATAAGAAAGCGCTAAAAAGCATCATTTGGTAAGGACAATGTGTGGAGTCAGGTCACTTGTTGGATCGCTTTCTATAAGATTACCCTTGCTGCAAGTAGAAGTGTTTGCAGTGTTCAAGTGGTACTAGGCTACAGGAGGGCTGAGGTGTCGCTTTCCTCTGCTAGACTGGCACATGGTTCCCCAGTTCAATCTGCAGTGCTCACTGGACAGTAGAGTACTGTCTATCAAAGGCTAGGTCCCCTGGGAGAATACAGCAATGGTCAAGAAACAATCCCAATAGTACAGTGCACTGACGCACCTGCTGCACGAAGCAGAGAAAGAATAGGGATTAGTGCGAATTGACAGAGAGAAAGTACAGGAAGGCAATGTGAGCAGAAGGGCTGCTGGCATGGATGAGGAAAGGGGAGGCAAGGCAGTTTTAGATAAGGCAGAATGGAAAGAGCAAAGCAAAGAAATGCAGTCAGATAAGGTGGAACAACAGTCCCAGCTTTCAGGAGGCAGAGACAGAGACCTCACAAACAAGAACAAGCTATGTTCTTTGGAAAAATATATGAAAAAGAACAGGAAAAGAAAAAGAGGAATAGCTAGAGAGAGGCCAAGAGCAGAGCCATCCCGCTGTGTGGACAGTTAGTAGAGGAGTGGATGTGAGGGAAAGAGCTGGTGGGGATAAAGTACAAATCAGGCCGGCTTGCTTATGGGCTCCAACTCATGTCACACCCCTGGCTGTCCTCTACAAGGCTGGGTCACTGAAGCTGTTCATGCTCAGAGTTTGGGTAGCAGATGTTGGTTGTGTGATCTTTCCCGCTGTCTGGTGTGACACTTGGAACCTGAGTCTATGTCTCTGAGTCATACTCTGCCTCTGGCCAGGTTCCCCCTCATTGGATACTACATGGCTTGATTCAAAGCTCCTGCCCAGCAATCTGAAGTATTCTGGTGGCTAGGATGCAAATGTAATCCCATGACACTTGCTAAGCCTCCTGGGACACAGCTCAGAGGAACTGGGATCACCAAACCATAGGCTAAGCAGAGGTTGCTTTAACATGGTGCTTGCTGCTGTTCCAGAAGCATTGAGTTCTGAGAGGAGTCTCCAGTGGTCTCTCCTCCCCTCCAGTAAGAATACACAGTGCTGAGGAGTCTCCAGTGGTCTCTCCTCCCCTCCAGTGTGAACACACAGTGCTGAGGAGTCTCCAGTGGTCTCTCCTCCCCTCCAGTGTGAATACACAGTACTGAGGAGAGTCTCAAGTGGTCTCTCCTCCCCTCCAGTGAGAATACACAGTGCTGAGTCTCCAGTGGTCTCTCCTCCCCTCCAGTGAGGATACACAGTGAATATATTCTCCAGTGAGAATACACAGTGCTGAGTCTCCAGTGGTCTCTCCTCCCCTCCAGTATGAATACACAGTGATGAGGAGAGTCTCCAGTAGTCTTTACTCCCCTCCATGGTGAATACACAGTGCTGAGAGGAGTATCCAGTGCTCTCTCCCTCCCTCCAGTGTGAATATGCAGTGCTGAGAGGAGAGTCTCTAGTGGTCTCTCTTTCCCGCCAGTGTAGATGCAGCCAACTTGTTTTTGGTTGCCTGTCTTAAAGTACAGTGCAGGCTTTCTGAGCCTTTCTGTCATGACTGCGGCTCCCACCATCTGCTGTTGTCACTTCCTCTCAGAGCCTTAGATCAGGGAGTTTCCCAAACTGAGCCAATCTGCCCAGGATGGACTTTGGACTCTCTTTCCTGCTTTTAAAGTTTTTTTCAATTTTATTTTGCTATTAAAGGTGGAAATGTAGCCGGGCGTGGTGGCGCACGCCTTTAATCCCAGCACTCGGGAGGCAAGGTAGGAGGATCGCCGTGAGTTCAAGGCCACCCTGAGACTACAGAGTGAATTCCAGGTCAGCCTGGGCTAGAGTGAGACCCTACCTCGAAAAACCAAAAAAAAAAAAAAGGTGGAGATGTGTTGGCTATCTCATGCCTGCCCCTTCTGATAGCTGTTCCCTAGAGAGTCCAGCAGACAAGGCTTGAGTGTCATCCGCCAACTTTTGAAACCTCATTATTTAGATTTCAATATTAGCATTTTCATAAAGGTCTGAGACACTAGCCTCTTAATCACCAATTTTAAGCCCAATTTCTACTGAATATGTGTACGCTGCCAAAACAAAAATCAACCTAGCTTCAGCAAGAAGTCGATCTCAATGACTGACTCCCCTGATGACTGCTCTGAACACTGAAGACAGCAGGGCTAAGTTTCCACCCAGCCGACACTTCATGCTGCTGGGCTGCATGTGGACAGGCAGCATTAGGATCTGCAACCTGCCTTACTGTCAAGTGGGTTTTATCTTTAATTTCAGGGCCTGTTTTCAGTTGTAAAGGAAATATATTCACAAAAAAATATGTAGTCTTAAATTATGCCCTTTACATTCTAGTTCATTGTTTGAAATCTTCATTACAACCTATCCAGCCTCCTCCCTCAGGAGCTCTGCCTTGGCCTCAGAACAATCTCAGAGTAATGAAGTGTTTGTACTTTGCAGTAAGTTTATCTTTACAAACACCGAGGCCCGACATAATGAATTATTTGTTCATGATAGAGGAGTCACTAATGTAAACCCTGACTCCCACATGAGGTGCTAAAAGCTGTATCATCCCAAGCGGTGTTGTAAAGTACCTGCATTAAGAACCCACGGGACTGTCCTTACGTGTAACCATCTCTCTCTCCTGCAGCTGTGGATGAGACGTTACTGGTATGCTCCTTGGCCAGCACTCGACTCCTGATCAGAGCGAGCCTCTACCAGCAACACAGTCATCATGGTCCAGTCCTTTGCTGAATGATGGTACCTGACATGACCAGCTTTCCTCTGTGTGCAGAGGCAACCATGCAAAGATTTGGAAGCTTTACCAGAATTAGCTCATCATGACCTTGATAGTCTTCCATGTGAGTTGATCAGTCTTTTCTCTATATTCCAAACTGTTAGCTCTTTCTCTACTTCAGGAAGTAGGGCACAGTGAGAGAGGCCCTTACTGATGATCACCTTCCTAGTTAAACAGGGAGTCATGTCTGAGAAGGCTGTAATCAGTTTAAATTGTGCAAACAAGTTGCTCCTGTCTTTGTTACCTTGAACTGCAAGCCAGGTAGCTGTCTCCAAAAGGTCTAGTGCAGCACTCTATGGTAGGAGGAGGGACCCTAGTATAGTGTGAGGCCTCCAACAGAGCACTGGAACGTTCTGTCACCTGATCAGACCACGGATTCAGGGGTCACTTTCCTAGTCAAGTAATCATCAGGCCAAAGGCAGCCTTGACCATCTTATACCTCAGCTTAGACTTCTCGCAGGGCAGGGGCTTTCCCTTCTTGATCAGGACTAGATGTGACTAAAGGCCCTCATCTGCACTGTGCTGTCCAGCTAGGGAAATACAGCTAGCAGCACAGTGCTCTGTGAGCACTCTATCTCGGGTTCTACAACTAGTAGGTGCTCAGACAGCAAGCTTCAGTAAGACAGGCTTTAGGAGGGACTGCAGTACATGCCTCAGCAAGATCATCAGTCTCCAAAGACTCCCGTATCATGTTCTGTACAGCCTCCCCTTCATTCAGTAGGTAAACATTCAGGCACTGTGAGAAAAGAAAAACAGCCCTGCCAGCACAGAGCTGCTGCTCTAATAAGAAAAGCACACTGGAACAGCGCCAGATGCAGATGCAGCTATTTCTATGGGGCAGGAGGACTCAGCAACCCTGATCTCGATCCCGGATTTCAGGGAACGGGGAGTGCAGGTCAACAGTGCCTACAAGAGGTCAAGGAAGGGTCTCTGTTCTTTATCAGTATTTTAAGAGGGGGAAAATAAAATAGTGAACCTGAATATAGGTAAATCATTTCTAGAAAAACATAGTATCGTAGATTTTTACGAGAACAAACAGAAAGGCATTTATACAATTTAGGAAAAACACCATGTTTAGAGGCTGGGGAGATGGCTCAGGGGTTAAGAGCCTTGCTGCTTAAGCATGAGGGTCTCTTGGGCTAGAGACTCCCTAATTTGATTCCCTAGAACATGAAAAGGCTGGGTATGGCCGCAGACATCTATAAACCCAGTAAACCCAGCCCATGGGGAGAATCATTGATGGATAGAAGCTCCAGGTTCAGTCACAGACTCCCATCTCAAGAAAAGATGCAGATGAGTGACAATATGTTCTCGGGCCTCTGCACACATATGCATGACATGTACATATGTACATATTCCCCACCCCACACCATACAGATTCTACACATATATGTACAATATTTAAATGTTGGCTAAGCAAGGCGATCAGTTATGATGTCGAAGAATGAACTGTGTACTTGGAGCTGTACCTGTAGGCATTTAGCTTTTAGAAGTACTGTGTGACAGAAGAAATGTAATCTGTCAAGACATAACAGCCGAAACTCAGGGCAAAAACCCAGTAAGAGGAAAGATCCTGCCTGGGCGCCAGAACACAGACTAGTGCTGGCTAACTGAACTCTCACAGCAGGGTGGACAAGTAGGTGCTGTGCATCCCCTCTGCCCCAACTGGCATGGAGCAGCTTGGCCTTGACAGGTAGCAGTGGCCACCTCTCACCTGCGACCTCCGACACTAGAGCTGTGTCATGGAGAGCACAACACAAGAAAGGAGGAAAGGGAGAGGACAGTGATGGCTGTTCATGATGACCTGTCTTCATGGAAGTATCCTATCAAGACACAAGAGAAGTGAGCAGAAGAGACTCTGAAGTGAATGTGGAGGGGGAGGCACAGGCAGGAGCTCCCTTCTCCATGACTGGCTTGCTCATGATGTCTGGTTGGGTCTCAGCCTGGGTCTCCTGGGCAGTGTTCTGATTCTTACTCACAAGCTCACTCCTCCTTCCCTATCTTCTCTCTCCTGCACTAGCTGCATGGGGCTGACAGGTCTTAGAGGAGGTGTGGCCTCTGGTGACCAGGAATGATTTAAGCAGGTCAAAGAGTCCTCAGTTGGTTAGAATAAACCATAGGAAATTGGAACTACTCAAGTAGTCCCCGGGTGACTTCATCCAGAAGGAACAAATCCAGATGAACTAGCCTCTACGGTACTGCTCAGAGCCCTGCAAGCTGGTGAGTTACAGATGAACACATACACATATACATACACTCTATGGAGACAAGCAGACAACGTAAAAATCAGCACTGGCCTGCGAGTGTCGGATGCTACAGGCTCAGTAATGACACCATCATCTAAAATGCAGTTAACTGGGTGGGGAATAGTTCCTGCTGTGGTTTTTCGGTTTTATCTCCCTGTTAACAATGAACTGTAAAAGATTTGCTTACTAAGACAATTTATTGATCATGTATTTCCATGAACTTTTCAGTAACCCCGATCAGTTGATCTTGTGAAGAGAATGGGTGGGGGGGTGGCACGATGCCATCTTAAGTCACCTTTACCTGTGCAAAGCCGCCTGAGATCATCTTTATCCCCAACAGTGTAAGATGGTATTGCAGGGGGAGGGGAGCTCAAAGAGGGGAGAAATGGAGCAAGATTTAAGAAAGGTCAGAGGAGCCTGCATGGTGGCTAAATGCCACAGGAAATACACCCCCCCCCCCATTTTAGAGCCACTCTCTCGGGGGAAGTACCCTTGCAGACCAGTCACCAATGACACACATCTTTGCAAGGAATGGGGGATAGGGACTCACTGTTTTAATGGAGATCCTTTAATCAACTCCTTAGCTAGGAACAAGGAAGCTCACACTTCCATAATCTAACATTTTTCCTACATTCAGTCAGAGTCTGGAGTCTATTTTTATGTGTATGAACTTTCTGGGTGCTTCTTCCAACACTGAAGTTTTTGAATTCTGTATATTGTGTACAAATTTTAACAATAAAATCTGTAATTTTACCTTCAGTAGAAATTCCTGTAGCTCTTGGTGGGTTTTTGTTACTGTTGTGACTGAAAGATCAGACCAATTTACCTGATTTGAAGAAAACACATATTGAATGGTTACTGCTTAGTCAAGAACTGGCTAGGAAAAAAAAAAAAAGCCATGTATAAAACAAAAGGCCTTACTTTCATTTCATTAAGATTAGCAGTTTGAAATATAAAATTAATCTAACATCATTGCAATTTCTATAGCTGTTTCATTGTATACTGACATTCTACTTAAAGTTTTCTAATAATTCCTTTTTAATTGCATTTTTTAAAATAGCCTTAAAATGTAACTATGTTTTTCTAATTCTTCAGGAAGTAGCTTTTCAGAAATGTCCTACTTTATCTGTTATATGTAAAAATGAAACTATGACAGGGTAGATCCATGACCTTCAGAGGGTAACATTCATACCTCCTGAGACTTATTAAATACACATTCTTAAGAGGAACAGTGAGTATAAACTGTCCCGCTTTAGTAGTATTTCATATTTTGGGAAAAGAATGAGCTTCTGAGATTTATCTTTATTTCTAATCTCTGATCCTAGTAAAATGCCTGTGTAAGTGTGACCAACCCCACTTTCAGAGGGAGAAAGTGAGGCTCAGAGAGGGTTGAATAAGCTGAGGTGAGACACATAATAAACAGATGCAGGAGCTGGACTCTGAGGCACAACTCCCCCTCATGGATACTCTGGACTTTTATTTCCACTGTACGATTATCTGAGCTAAATAACTGCAATTAATATCCAAACTTTCCCAACTAATTATATCAGAGTTAATTAGATGCTTTAATATATGTGTGTGTATATATATATATATATATATATATAATTTTATCTAGCAACCCTCTTTTCTGACTCTTAAAGAGCCCAGCATTCACTGGGCAGCTGCTGTGTCAGAGATGCAAGAAGGAAACAAGACAAATGAAGTCTCAGCTGAGTTCAGTCTGGTGCCAAAAGCAGATAAAACTAAACAAATATGAAAGAACTTCTGTTTGGGATCAGTGGTCCACAGACGGTGAACAGTGTGTGAAACAGGAGTGGCCAAGGTGTTAAAGAAGGCTCTGAGGAGGGCGCATCTGAACCAGACATTAGCTAGGGCTTGGGCCAGGGCAAGGGGACAGTGAGGCCTTGAGAACCAAGCTGTGAGCTCCTGCAACAAAAGGAGAGGCTGTGCCAAAAGCAAGACACGTGGAGATTAGGAACGGAACCTGGGGACCCAGGGTATTTCTCCCTCAGCGCACAAGTCAGAGCTGGGATGGCAGAGGATGAAGATGCCTGCTCTCCACAAGATGAAGTGCTACCGAGATGATCTGTGAAAGGGATGACAGGAGGACTGCAGCAGAAGGAGGAAGCACTCTGTCACAGGTAAGAAATGGCTTCAGGAGACAGGTGCAGCTAAACTCTGGTAAACATCCTGCAAGGAAGCATCTCTCCCTCTGTGGAGCCCATCTTGGGAGAAGGCTCCACACTGAAGCCCCTGCAGGGAGGAACAGGGAGGTTCACCCTCAGTGAAGGGTAAAAGGGAGACTGGAAAGTCTAACCCCGTCAAGAGGAGAAGCAGAGCTGGGCCCTACAGTGAATCAGACGGCTGACAGCAAACACAGGCAAGCAACAAGGCAGGGATGAGAGCTGCACACGCGAGGGGAGGGGAACACAAGGCCAGCCAGGAAGGAGAGGCCTGTGGTCTTGACTGAAAATGTGAGTGGAAATGTCTGCTTTCATCTTTTAAAGATACATCTTATTTGTAACCTTAATTATCTCCTTAAACCCAAGGCTCTTATTCGCTTTAATAAAATTACCAGAATAACTTTAATGTGCTGCAACTTAAAAAACAAACCTTTGCAAATCATTCAGTGCATACAGTATATTAGAAACAAGTGTATATTATCTATGTATCGATCCACTGATCTATCTATCTCACCTACTTATGTATCTGTAATTTCCCTTCAATTAGCAAACCTGCTGTAAGTTCTTCTAAGGATCACTTGGTGTGGAAAGAGCAGTATCCTTGAGGGGTGAGAATAGCTTACTTTGAAAGTGTACTCCCAATTTTTGTCAGCCCTCTTTCTCTGGACTCCTTTCAACAATATCTTCTCAATGTGTACAGCTGAAAGAAAAAACACACATGCTGACTTATGCTACAGAGTTAGACACAGGCTTCAGTTACCTACAGTCATCCTGTAATTTGACAACTGCCAGTCATGAAGCTACTTACTTAATCTTCACTTCTGGCCTTGACTTATGAAATACACAGAAGCAGAGCAATGTGTCACCTCCTGTAAGGTGCGTTTCCTACACACACTCAACATGCTGGATGCCCGAGAAGTGACCAGGCACACACTGCAACCAGCAAACATGAAACAGGACAGATAATCAGAGAGATGCCTGCCCTGGTGACACGTGGTGAAAAAGTAATACCGCAAACTGTTATTCTGCTGACCACAAACCCAGCACTACAGCATCGACTAAACCATAAGCATAGTTCTTCCAATCATTTACACAAGTAGGCAGGCAGTAGAAACAGCGAGCTTTTAGAAAGACTTAAAAGGAATAGAACAAGCTGACAAAAATTTCCATCTCCTTGGGGAGTTGAATTGTTCTCAAGTAGGACCCTTAATAGCATACCCTGGTGACCTGTAACATAAACTGAACATAATAAGGAAATACGAAGGTTCATTGAGACAAAGCCGTGCGCAGTACAGAGATTTGGTAGTGGACATACGTGACGTTCACAGGCCTGGTCCCTTGTGAGCAAACGTGCACATCTCCTGCTCAGCACTGCCTCCTTAACCAGTTTGAAAAGAGCCACTCAACAAACTAAAGCTGCTGCTCACACACAGTGTGTGAGCGGAAGAAACAATACTTACTTGTGGAGGGAGGCAACCAAAGGCTGGCAACAAGGAATGCCACCAGGGCGGTAGGGAAGAGGTTAGGGAAGCAAGGCGACAAGGGGTGTCAGTGCAGGACTCAAAGGGACAGACAGGAGAGGAAAGGGCTCGCTTGCTCTGGAGGAAGCTAACATGATGGTGCTGGTTAAGAGCACAAAGCACACAGAAGTTTGGACGCTCTGGGCTCTGGGCGGGCAATAAGAAAGCAGGACGCTCAAGCCACAGACACGCGCAGGGACGGGATGACCAGCACTTCGCGCCAGCTTTACACATGCACAGGGTTTGGTGAACTGCTTCTGGGCCAGTCTCTCCTTCATGGGTCAGAGAATTAAGGAAAAAAACAAATGTCAGACAAGAAGCCTGTAACTCTCAGACCTGTGCCGTGGTGTGAAGGCCAAAGTGAGGACAGGAAGGTCTGTATTTCCTAAAGCTGTCAGATGTCATTATGGAATGGATGAGGCCATCAAATAATTGGCTAAAATAGTCTGTGTTCAGAAACCAGGCAGCTGCACTTCTGCAAACACTGGGCTCAATGCTGGGCACCCATGGATTTGGGCTTTGCTGTCCTTGAGGCCAGACCCCAGCTTAGCTTGGCAGGAAAGGCCACAATGGTCTTCTAGCACTTGGGAACATGGCTTTTAGCTTCAGCCTGGATTTCAAGTTACATCTGCTATGCCTTAACTCTCATAAATTCAAATTAAGTAACATATATTCCACACACAGTTTTTCTAAGTTAGTTATATGAGAAAAACCAACCATGGTACCATTTTACAGTTAGTTGCTAGCATTATGAAACAGTCTTTATGTTTTCCTAAAATATTTTGACGAAAACAAAGACCCATCATTATAGAACTAAGCCTGCTTTAGGTCACTCATATGCAGGGTGAGTTAAGTTGAAACAGTCTATGACTAAAGTTATTTAGTTTGAGATATGGAAGTGGTAATTATATAAACTTTCTCATCACTAGGCAGAATTATTTTCCTCTTAGAAAACATGTACTATGAAGAGAGGACTATTTCTAGGATCAGAGACGGCGTGCTGTCACAGGCCCAAAGCTGCCGTGCTGAGGTGTGACATGAGGGGCTCCGAGGCTCCTCCAGCCAAGACAGCAGCCCCATCTCCTAGCCTGGGTCAATCAACTCCCCACATGATGGGACGTACGGGCGTATTTCTTTCTAGATGGCAATGTCTTTTCACGCTCACATCTGCAAGCATTTGCTTCACCCTCTCACAGTGAACTTCTGGAAACTATTTCAGCAGACACTGAGCACATCCTACACACAGAGCGCTATGCTAAGTGCTTCAGGTACAGGTTCAAGTCCATGCCCTTCAGAAGCACAGCCAGGTTGGAGATACAACTAAGAAGACCGCTGGATATGGGAAAAAGCAGATGTGGGTATGTGGATCGGCCAAGGTGTGGTACAGGAAGGAGCCTAGACTAGACTAGTCAGAGAATGGCAAGGATTGGCTCTGGGGACAACCTGGGACTGGTAATATTTCTCTAAGGAGCACAAGGAGTTAATAATCAGTGCAAGCGTCCCTCCTACCTTCTCTCTGAGTTCTGTGGGGGGCCGTGCAAAGTCCATCTTGAGGTACTGGGGCTGTTTCTATGACACCAGCGTCAGTCCTTGGCAAGAAGTTCCCATGAGTAGAGTCGTTCTAGAGGAAAGAGAGAGGACGCGTTAGTCTACTCCTAGGTAACAGACCCCAGAAGCAAAGCACACTGCGGCCTTGTGGTTTTCACAATCTAACAGCAGCTTTTAGTTCAGTCGCTGAACAAGTGATTACACATGAAGGGTAGAGAGGTCCAGTGTCACAGCCACAGCAAAAAAGGGGTCGATGTGTGTCTTCATCAACACTGGTGTTCTGTCAGTTACGTCCTAAGATGCTTACAGAGATAAGAACCTGGGTGTTCCTGATTGCTAGTGATGTCAAGTCTATTCCAAAGTGAACCAGGATCAAAGGGCCATGGATAATAAAGGTATACTTTGTTATCTCCCCAAATGGCATCGATACTTTTTATACTTATCATTAATTTTTATTTTCCTCTTATTTTTTGCGACAGTCTATCAGGATATTTTAATAGGAGTTTCACAAAAGGTATCAGTGCTTGTCCAATCTTTCTAAACAAGACTGTGGACAGTGAGCTTACCTTCAAATCCCTAAGCACAAACCCAGAGCCCGGAACCTGAAAGAGCTTTTGTGAGCAGCCATGCATGAACTAGTGGACTGAAACTGTGTGCCTGGACCCAAGCAGCGCTGGGTGCTGCCTCAGACTAAGCCACAAGAGAAAATAGTCCCAGGCGAACTCTATTACAGCTCCACCTGCTCAGCACCTCAAAATAACACTCAGCCAAATCACCCGAGTTTCATGAACCATAGTTCTGCAAACCTGTGTAAACAACATACACTCATTTATCTGAGTAAGGAACTGGCAGGAAGAGAGGACCCTGAGCCTCCCAAGGATCTGCAGTTAAGATCTTTATTGTGCTATCAATGACAGGAGCTGGCTGGGTTGGCAGTGAGAGTGGAATGCCTATGGAAATAAAGCGCCACATCAGATGACCCACTTGGAAAACAAAGCCTTACACCCACCCTGTGAAAATCCACTGAACGAGGAGACCCCAGATCTCTCCAGGCAGCGTCCTCATGGCATTTACCACCTACAGCAGTGCAGACTTTTAAATGTGGGTATGTTTTTCCTCTGTGCATGTGTGTGTTGTAGGAACACTGCTGTGCACATCGTGAGGGGGCCCAGCAGAACATTGGTGTGCTTCTCCATGGGAACCAGAGCTACTGTTCTTTGGTCACACTGGCTGACCAGTGAGCTCCGAGCAATTCTCTAGTCTCTGCTCCCCACAGGGCTGGGGTTACAGGTGTGCATGCCATGGCTACTTACGTGGGTGCTGGGAAATCAAACTCAAGGTGAATCAGCCCTTCCTTGTGCTTGTGCAACAAGCACCCTTACACACTGAGCCATCTCCCAGCCCTGGTATGAAATCAACACTCAGAGCACATACATCCTAGCCCAGGTCAGATAGGCTCTTCTTAAAAGTTGTAGGACTGCATTTTCTTAAGAGACACTTTGCTTTTCAAAAATTCAGAGTTGTTGTAAGCGCTTTAAACAAGCCACAGCAGTGCAGGGCTGGGAAAGAGTTCGGTGTACAGTATCCTCTAAGCATGTGCAAGGGCCTGCATTCTACCCCCTGCTCGAAAGAACAAGCAGAGCCTCTCCAATAGCTTTGTCAACAAGATGAAGCTTACTGAACCCCTTTAATCATTTCTACATTGCTAGGATGTGGTTTCTAATCCACACACGAGGTACAGAGATTACAATTGAGGCATTCATTTATAGTGCCAAATGGGATTGGCTGTCAGTAACGCTGTTTCCCCCTCGCATGTCACAGAGGTGGCATTCAGTGGAGGGAAGGGTGCCATGGAATCTGAGAACTGTCTGTGGAGAAATCACACTCATTTCCTCTGTGAAGCTCAGACCCCCACCTCTGTGGAAGGAGGAGGAAGAAGCTATTTGAGACCTGTTTATTGCAGATAGGACAGAAACAAAGGCAGAAGCATCAGCCCAAGGCAATGTCTTGAGAGCCACCCTACAGCATCTGATAAAAGGCAAGTTCTGCAGTGAGAAGAGCAAGCCTTGCAATGCATCTAAATTGAGCTATGACAATAAAGTCCACACAGCAGTTTAGAGAGGAGGGAGATAAACTCTGAAACAGTATGATAGAGATTTCTGTTATGATTGTGGATTCCCTTCCTATGTGGCTAGAGCAAGGAGAGTGTGGCAGAAACCAGCCACCTCAAAGCTTGGGCAAATCACTCCAACTATGGCATGGGGTGTGGAGGTTCCCGTCTGACTCCATATACTCTGCTATCACTGCTCACAGCTCACACATGAGCATCTCAACAGCAACCACGCATGGTCTTCTCAACATGACATCTGAGAACTAGGGACGACTAACTGTGCAGGTCTGGGTACATGGAAGAACATGGGGCACGGAAATCGTCTCTATCATTCTCTGTGTCCTTTGGAAACGCTGTGTGTTTATTACTAATTAAAAAATTAAAGGTGTTGAGCTGGTGGCATGGTTTGATCCAGTTGTCCCCCAAAAATGTATGTGTTCTGAATGCTCAATCCCCAGCTGATGGCAGTTTGGGTATTAGGAACCTTGTTGGAGCGGTGTTGTTCAAAGTGGGCTTATGGGGTTATAAGCCAGCCTCCCCTTGCCAGTGTTTGGCACACCTTCCTGCCTCAGTTTGCGGTGCTGTGGTGGAGGTGATGCCCACCCTCTGCTCATGCTGTCGTTTTTCCTGCCATCATGGAGCTTCCCCCGACAAGCCACTTTTAGCAATGAGAAGTTTGATTACAACAGCTGGCGACATTACTTTGTGGATAAGGTGCTTGCCACACAAACCTCAGTCCCTGAGTCTAGCTCTCCACATGAAACTAGATACTGTTTACTGTGGTGGGCTTCTAGAATCCTAGAATGCCTACAGCCAGGAGGAAGGTGGAGACAGGAAACTCTCCCAGAGGCTCATGGGCACTAGCCTGGGAAACAGAGCCGTGAACGAGAGAGACCCTGGCTCACATGAGGTGGAAGGCAAGGACCAACATATGGAAGCTGTCCTCTGGTCTCTACACACACGCCATGGCAGGCTCTTGCCCACTCACACACACACCCTCCAAATTAAAATTGTTAATGTCATTATTCTTGGGGAAACTTAAGTCGCACCACTAAGTGTCTACCCCAATGATGTTGGTGCAGTAACCACTGGGGAGAAGGGACACAGAGGTGGCAGGTTTTATAAGACCTGGCCTTGCTGCTGTCCCTGCCTAACTCTTCCTGCCTCTGTGACTTCAGCCAAGAAGTGTCATCTGTCAGCTGCTAGGGGCACTGGAGAGAAGCAGTCTCAGCTGGACCAGTACAGGGTCAGACAGAATCCAGCAGTGGCTTCCTGACCTAGACCAACGCTGGCCTCATCAGCATCAACATCTGTGTTCTTTGATCTCTTCTCACCTCCCTTTGGGAAAGAAAAGTTCTTTTTGTCTTAGGAATAAGGAAGGCAAACCAGAAACTGATTCATTATGGACCAACAATCTCCACTACAGAGTACGTAGGGTGAGTAACAAGAGCATAGCTGAGGGTGAGTGCTGAAAGGGGGGGAGAGAGAGGGAGGCCTCTCCTCCCTCAGCCTCTGCCTGCCTTCCATCATCTCCGCAATCTCACCCCACATGAGGAAGATGGACAGTGATGAGGCTGAGGGGTTCTAGGGAGGAAGCAAGCTGGGCTCAGGGTGGGATGGCTGGGGCCTGGCCAGGCTTTCCAGCTCCTACAGCCAGTGGTAGCCTGGAACCATGTAGAAATTTAAGCTTAAAAGGATTTAAAGACCTTGACAGTAAGTGACGTACAAGTTGGTATTTACAGAGTTGGGAAACACTGCACTGAGATTTGACATTTGATGGCACCTGTTTCCCCAAACCAGCAAACTGCTTGGCTCACAGTGTCACTGGGCAATCTCCACACAGGATGACCTCATTCTCAAGGGCAGGACTCTTAACAAGTCAATTACACTATGGGGCACAGTTCCCTATTTAAGTGGTCTTAAGAAGAAGCAAAAACCAGGCCTTAGGGAGATGGTTGAAGTTATTGAAGTGATTTTGCCTACAGGCATGAGAACCCGAGTTAGTTCTCCAGAACCCAAGTAATAAAAGCTGGGTATAAGTAATCCCAGCTGGGGAGGGAGAGACAGGAAGATCCCTGGAGCTTGCTGGCCAGCAGGCTAGTCTACTAGGCGAGTTCCAGGCCAATGAGAGACCTGCCTCAAAAAATGTGGAAAAGTGTTTATCCTCCACACACCAGTGCACCCGCACAGATGTGCACACACACAAGCATGCACACTCAAAAGAAAAAGCATAAGCATTCTATATGCTTTAGAGTGCCATTTAAGTGACCAAAGTAAGCCTGTCACTTTCTAACCGTAAGGGAGGTTCTAGTCACGTCCAGGTCCCACTTCTCCATCTCTCAGGAGTCCGCTAGCCTAGCAGTAAGAAGTGTGCGCCATTTATCACTTCATCTCAGCAAGACACCCTGCCAGGTCTGCACCGGTTCATGCTCAGCACCCCAGGAACGGCAGGAGGGAGAGCAGGTGATCTGATCCTCAGAGTATTGACCAAGCACAGCAAGTCAGTGTCCTCACTGAAGACTCCTTATGAGGCACACTGCTCCACTTTCCAGCTCTACCCCACAGCCCGCCACCTTCCAGCTCTACCCCACAGCATGCCACTGCAGCCCACAACAGCAAACATTTTCATAAGTACCTGGGCTTAAGTATATCTTAAAATAAGACAAAAATCACTGCCCAGTGCACCTAAAGGAATATTATTGTAAAAAAGTAATTTATTATGTTGATATTTTTTTAGATATGTTTGAAAAGTCTGAGACGTTAGGACTGAGCACTTATGAATTGTGTAATGCTAAGAAAACATAAGATAGAGAACTTTAAAAATCTAGTAAGGAAGGTCAATTTTATGTTAAAAATACTAGGAATTATAGAAGTACCAAAATTCCAGCAGAATTGATATCCTACTGGAATTCAAAATTGGCCAAGACTCTTTAAGACTGCCGTAGGTACAACTCTCTGAACCAGCCTTGAGGGAAAGAATGCACAACTGAGCCTCTGAGTCAAAGACCTACTAGAGGTCAGGGCCCCATCAGTCACAGAAAGAGATGTAATACAACTAAATTCCAACTTAGGAAGACAAACCCCAAAGAGGTAGACAAGCTGAGAGCAAGGAGACCAGTGAGGCAATAAAGAGAAGTGAGAATGGTTCTCAGTCACCATGACAGACAGAGCCAGGGTGGAAAAGGAAGAGGACTCAGAATGGGAAGGTGACTGAGGAACCGGATGAATCTCGAGGTTTGTATTTACAGGTCAGTGTGTGTTGTTTTCACACAGATTAAGTTGAAAGTGACTGCTGACCTTCAGGCTCACGCACACAAATATTTTCAGTGGCTCTCATCACCTGTTGACAACCTAGGCCTTTATTTAATCTGACCTCCACAGCTCAATCTTTGTTACCTCTTCAAATGTCTACATTCTACCACAACCAGCCTTGGAGTGACAGGTTCTTCTCATCACTGGGATCATGGCCAGCCCCCCTCCAGGACAGGCACATGAACTAGATGACCAGATGAGGATCACATCCCAGCCTCACCCTGAGCACTTTCAAGACTGGAAAATAACGTTTTTTTTTTTTTTTTTTTTTTTTTTTTTGGTGTGCTTTTTTGTCCCCCACCCCCCAGGCTGACCTGGAATTCACTATGTAGTCTCAGGCTGGCTTTGAACTCACAACGATCCTCCTACCTCTGCCTCCTGAGTGCAAGGATTAAAGGCCCACACCACCACACCTGGCTGGAAAGCTATTAAAAACTTAAATGTGACCTCAAATAAACTACTTCTTGAGTGAGCATCAAACACTTCTAATGAGCCAAGACACGTGCCTGGGAAATGAGGTCAAATATCGCCTGGAGTACAGGACACAGGCAATGAGCCACCAAGAGCCCTGAACAGCTCATGAGAAACTCTCAGCTTCGACACAGACAATCAGAAACCATTACTAGATGTTTAGAAATCCCTGTAAAGAAGTACTACGAGGCGGTCCTCCACAGTGAAAAGCACAGCACAGCACGAAAGCCCATTAAGCCGAGAGGAAACAGGGTCCTGCTTGGCACCCTGGCTCACCCAAACTCAGCACTGCTTCACCCTCCCAAGTGCTGGCATGGCAGGTGCTGCTGCTGCTTTTAAACAAAGTTAGCCTAACATTCTTCAACGAAAGAAAAATATTAAGAGCTTAAAAATTAGCCAATTTCACAGCTTCTACAACAAAGGTATAAAAATGCTCTTAATATGTATACATTCCAGTCAGTGTCCTGAGCTAATCATTTAACTTAACAAAACTGTAAAAGTGATTTTTCTGTGTGGTTTTTGAGACAAGGTCTCTTGGTGTATTTAGCACAGACCAGCCTCAAACTTGCAATCCTCCTGCCTAGGACTTGGGAGTGCTGCTGAAGGAGAAACTAAGGTAGTTTTATATTTTCAGCTAGTCAGGGACAGAAGCCCAAAGAGGGAACAGGAGATGTCATTCTGTCCCTCTGGGCAAAACTGCAACTTGGGTCTGATCCTGTCTCTCCAAGCAGGGACTTCCTCTCTAGCTCAGCCCCCTGAGCCCACAAACCAATCAGATCTTGGTTCATCCTGAGCTGGCCTAGAAAGCTGAACTCTGATTGGATGTGTGATCCACATGACCCAGCCCCCTGGCTCTCTCCTTTGCCCTATGACCTGGCCTGAGTGTCCATGCCAGTCTGTCCCTCCTGGCTGGGAAGGGGGAATATTTACCTTGGTTTGGGTATTTTTCTTCTATCTGTGTCATCTTTGGGGTGCCTTATCA
>PVHP010010340.1:0-16199 GCA_004024765.1 Zapus hudsonius
TTTTTCAATTGTTTTCTTTATTTCCAATTCATTAATCTCAGCTCCAAGGAGCTCAAGACGAAAGGAAATAATTAAAATCAGAGCTGATGCATGTGCCATATAAAGCCAGATACACAAGGTGGCACATGCATTAGCTCTGATTTTAATTATTTCCTTTCGTCTTGAGCTCCTCGGGTTAGCTTTTTCCATCTGTTCCAATGCTTTTAGATGGGTGGTTACACTATTGATTTGAGACCTTTCTATCTTTGATATGAAGGCATTTAGCGCGATGAACTTTCCCCTCAGGACTGCCTTCATTGTGTCCCATAAGTTATGATAAGATGTGTTATCATCATCATTTATTACTAGGAAATTCTGAATTTCCTGTTTTATTTCTTGGGTGACCCCATCATTTTTTAGAAGTGAATTGTTCAGGCACCAGTACTTTGTGTATTTTCTAAATTCTGTTCTATTGTTAATTTCTACCTTTAATGTGTCAATCTTCCTAAATTTGTTGAGGGATGATTTATGACCTAGTACGTGGTCAATTTTAGAGACGGTTCCATGCGCTGCTGAGACGAATGTGTATTCTGTGTCTTTGGGGTGGAACAGTCTGTAATTATCTGTTAACCCCAGCTGGTCAATGGTGTTATTGAGCTCTGTTATATCCCTATTGATCTTCTGTTTGATTGATTTGTCTAGAGATGATAGAGGTGTATTAAAGTCTCCTACTATAATGGAATTAGAGTCCATTTCTGTTTTATTTTTTGAGTAGGGTTTCCTTTATGAATTGTGTTGCACCTGAATTTGGTGCGTACATGTTAATGATAGTGTTATCTTCTTGTTGATTCATTCCCTTGATGAGTAAGAAGTGACCATCATTATCCTTTTTAATTGATTTTAGTGTAAAGTCTATTTTGTCAGAAATTAATGTAGCCACACCTGCTTTCTTTTTACTTCCACATACCTGATAAACTGTTTTCCATCCTTTTACCCTAAGAAGATAGCTGTCTTTAGAGGTAAGGTGTGTTTCCTGAAGGCAGTAGATGGTAGTAGGTAGTAGGTCCATTTTTCTGATCCACCCTGTTAGTCTGTGTCTTTTTATAGGGGAGTTAAGTCCATTTATATTCAGAGATATAACTGTGAGATTTGTTTTAAGCTCTGCCATGTTGGAGGGTTTATGTGGGTTGGTGTCTGTGCTGCTATTATTAGCACACTGATTGTGCTTGTCGTGCATGATCTCTAGTATTCTTCTGAGGTAGATTTCTTGTCTCTTCTGTGTGGAATATCTCCTGTAGAATCTTCTGTAATTTTGGCTTTGTGTTCAAATAATCGTAGAGCTGGCTTATTTCATTGAACACTTTCAATTCTCCATCTATTATGAGGGATAGCTTTGCTGGGTACAGTAGTCTAGGTTGAAAGCCATACTTCTTTAGGCCCTGAAAAGCATTATTCCAAACCCTTCTGGCTTTCATGGTTTCTAATAAGAAGTCTGAGGGTAAGTCTGATGGGTTTGCCTTTATAAGTTATGGTTTGCTTTTCTCTTGCAGCTTTGAGTATTTTCTCTTTACTTTCTTTCTTTTTTTTTTTTTTGAGGTAGGGTCTCGCTCTAGTCCAGGCTGTCCTGGAATTCACTATGTAGTCTCAGGGTGGCCTTGAACTCATGGCGATCCTCCTACCTCTGCCATCCGAGTGCTGGGATTAAAGGCGTGCGCCACCATGCCAGGCTCTCTTTACTTTCTATGTTAGGAATATTGATTAAAATGTGTCTTGGAGAGTTCCTCTTCATGTCCTCTCTGTTTGGAATCCTCGGCCCCTTGTATGTTGAGTGGGCTTTCTCTTATAAGATAGGGTAAGTTTTCTTGAATAATTCTGTTGAATATATTTCCTATGCCCCTGGCCTGGGATTCTTCTCCCTCTGGGATCCCCATGATTCTAATATTGGGCCTCTTTATGGTATCCCATAGATCCCTCATATTTTGCTTACTTGATTTCTTGAATTTATTGAAACATATGACATCCTTGTTAATTCCTTCTGTCTTGTCCTCAAGGTCTGAGAATCTGTCCTCCAGATTTTAATCTCTGGGACTGATTGACTCAAGGGAGGTTTTTAACAACTCCATTTCATTTTTGGTTTCTGCTATATTTTTGTTCATTCTCCAATTCTTTGGTGAGTTCTAATTTCCAGTCTATTTTTGTTTTTGCTAAGGATTCCTGAAAATCATTTTTAAGTTTTCTTAAGTCCTCATCAAATTTAATCAGTTGATTGTCTAGCTCCTCCCGTAGTTGGTTCACCTTCAATTCACTTAATGTGTTTTTTAAGTCATTCATATTTCTCTCCATTAAATTCAGTCTGAAGTCTATGCTTGTGTAGGTGAACTTCATCTCATTTATGTCTTTTTTCATAGTTTCCATACATATCAGCCATTAACTGCTTCATGTTTGCATTGCAGTTGTGGTCAGGAGTCATATTATTCTCTCTTTGGGATTGCATTTTTGTTATCTCCACTTCTTTGTCACTTTCCTGTTCCATAGTGGAACTATGGGCCCTGATTTGGGGAGTTCTGTCTTTAATTTCTGTGGGTTTTTTTCGTTGGTTTCTGCCTATGTCCAGGTAGGGGAGTAGGACTCAGATCCCGGTAGTTACGGGGCATTGGGGACCTGCCTAAGGCAGGGCACTGCCTGTCCAGTAGTCATGGGGCGCCTGGGACCCGCCTGGTGCAGAGCACTGCCTGCTAGTAGACACAGGGCACAGGGGAACCCACCTGAGGCAGGGCAATGCCTGCTGGTAGTCATGGGGTGCAGGGGAACCCGCCTGGTGCAGGGCACTGCCTGCCAGTAGTCAAAGGGTGCAGGGGAACCCACCTGGTGCAGGGCACTGCCTGCCGGTAGTCACAGGGTGGAGGGGATGCCTTGTACTTTTTGATTTACACTTGTGATCTTGTGTGAAGGGGTCCTCTTCTGCTACTTCCTCTGTGTGCTGCAGGGTGATTCAGTGTGTTGCCATCAAGCAGGTGGCTGCTGTTCAGTGTCTAGAACACAGCATGTAGTGATATAGGATTACTTATTTAATGGTTTTTTTTCCAGACAGGTTCCCACTCTAGTGCAGACTGACCTGAGCCTCAATTTGTAGCCCCAGTTTGGCAATCTTCCTAGCTCATCCCCCTCCTCCCCAGTGCTAAGACTTAAGGTTGTACCTCATGTCTGGCTCTGATACAGGTTTATTTTTTTTCTATGTCTGATGCCACTCTCAGTTTTCATGAGTTGTTGTACATTCTTACCACAGAGGTATTTCCTTTTATGCAGTGGTTCTTCTTCCAGTGGACATCGCTTCTCTTTGCTGTCTTGTGGAGTAGGATGGACTTTATATGTTCTGAACTGAATTGTAGTCAGTCATTTGTTGGGGCATTGAAGTTTGGACTTTGTTAGCATTCCTTCCTTGTGGAAGTCATAGCCTGCCATTATTTATTTGTTTGGTTGGTGTTCATCAGTAATGCCTTTTCCCTCCCTTAGTGGCAATAGAGTCCTTGTGATTGGTGCAGGATCCTTTGTTAGCTTTGCTTATCCTTTAGCACCAACATGCTTTGTGTCCCATCCCCTCCCATGTTGTATCTATTCTCCTCTAAAGCAATGTATTTTTGTCTGGACACTGAAATGAGATGGTTTTCTATTCTTTCTCTAGTGACTATAGATGCTTCCTTCCTTCCTTCCTTCCTTCCTTCCTTCCTTCCTTCCTTCCTTCCTTCCTTCCTTCCTTCCTCCCTCCCTCCCTCCCTCCCTCCTTCCCTCCCTCCTTCCATTCTTCCCTCCTTCCTTCCTTCTTGGGGAATCAGACAGGCCTTGGGTTTATTCCTAGACTCCTGCACACTACCTCCATGATGTAGGGTGTCCTGTTCCTCTTCTCATCTTTCTTGGGAGCACCCATTTAAGGCATATGGAGATCATCCACCAATTGAGTCCTGTGCCTGAGGAGTCCTCACTTATTCTAGTTTGTGAAAAATTTAGCCTGTTATTTCTTGCACTTTTGTATGTTACCCACTTCCTTTTTTTTGTAACCTGCAAACAGTTTGTGTATATAGTCTTTCCCTGGAGGAGGTCATTCCTCCAAGGAGAAGAATAAAGTTTTCTTGGAATTTTATTAGGTTTATGTGGTAAGATTACATATAATTGGTTGCTTTATAACCTCTATTGTTTGTTGTAAGTTTTGATTTTATAGATATGATTTTTTTTCCTCACTAGGGTGGACATTACATGCTTTTGTGGCTTTCTTTATTCTTTGTGAAAGTGGAACTGTTTAGAGTTCTTGATGAGGAATGCTATTTCAGACTTCTGTTCTTAGTCTTCCTTTCATGTTTTCCATTTCCCTTCATCTGCCTCTTCAGCACTTTATTGAAGCCTTTCCTGATTTCACAATGGAGAACAGAACATTTCTGGGTCTTTTTTTCTTATGCAGTGGATCTCATTTTTTTAAAAATTTCTTTTTTAATTAATTTATTTCCAAGCAGAGAGATAGGGAGAAGAGAGATACAGAGAGAATGAGTGCTCTAGGGTCTCCAGCTGCTGCAAGTGAATACCAAATACATGCACCACTTTGTGTATCTGGCTTTATGTGGGTTCTGGGTAATTGAATCCTGGTCATTAGGCTTTACAGGTGTTGCATTCAGCTTTCTCATGCTGGCAGAAAGAACCTGACCAAAGGCAACTTGTGGAAGGAAAGGGTTTATTTTCGTTTACAGACTTGTGGGGAAGCTCCATTATGGCAGGGAAAATAATGGCATGAGCAGAGGCTGACATCACCTCCTGGCCAACATCAGGTGGACAATAGCAGCAGGCAAGGGGAAGCTGGCTATAATCCCTATAAGTCCACCCCCAAAAACACAGCTCCAACAAGGTTCCAATTCCAAAACTGCCATCAGCTGGGGATCAAGCATTTGGAACAAAAGTTTATGGGGGACACCTGAATCAAACCACCACAACCAGCAAGTGCCTTAACTCCTGAGCAATCTCTCCAGGCCCAGATCTTATTTTTTTCTGCAGGCTCATTGAAACCAACCCTCACTGAGGCTAGAGAGCTTTCAGATTTTGAGGCCTGTCACTTCAAGAACTATATTACTATGTTCAGAGTTTATAGCAGTTGTGGGCTTTTGAGCTACCACACCTAGTTTTTTTTTGTTGTTTGTTTTTAGCTTTTAGCTGTGAGATTTTGATAGGATCGTAGGGTAAGTTTGAAATAAAATGAGGGGCTGGAGAGATGGCTTAGAAGTTAAGGTGCTTGCCTGCAAAGCAGAAGGACCAGGATTAGATTCCCCAGTACCTACATAAAGCCAGATGCACAAGGTGGCTCATATGTCGGTCCATTTGCAGTGGCTGGAGGCCCTGTGCACCCGTTCTCTCTGTCTGCCTCTCTCTCTCTCTCTCTCTCTGTCTCAAATGAAGAAATAAAATATTAAAAATTAAAAATAAAATGATATTCAAAGGAACTCATTTATTAATGGAATAAAAAGTTTAAGATTTTTACATTTATTCTTAAATGTATACACAAATCATAAAATTATATGTACTAATATGGGAGAATTTTAAATGTATTTATTTATTTATTTATTTATTTTTGTTTTTGTTTTTTTTGAGGTAGGGTTTCACTATAGCCCAGTCTGACCTGGAATTCACTCTGTAGTCTCAGGGTGGCCTCAAACTCATGGTGATCCTCCTACCTCTGCCTCCTGAATGCTGGGATTAAAGGTGTGTGCCACCATTGAATGTATTTTTTAATAGATCCATGAAAACATTCAAATAGTATTTATAGGGTGTCATGTTATATTTTGATACATGTATATATATTGTGTAATATTTATATCAGGTTAAACACAGCTGCCTTCTCTGACATTTGTTTCTTTATGATAAAAACATTTAAATTCCTTTCTGCTAGCTTTTTGAAATATATACTACATTATTGTAGCTATAGTTATAGCACTGTGTAGTATAACACCAGAATTCCTTCATCCTGTTTAGCTTAGTTCCCATTGAGCAGTCTCTCCCCATACCTTTCTGTTCTTACTCTCCTAGCCTCTGATAAATGTTTATGAGATCAACTTTTTATATTCTACATATGAGTGATATTATGCAGTACTTGTCTTTCAGTGCCTGGCTTGTTTCAATTAACATAATGATCTTCAATTCCATCCATGTTGTCACAAATTACAGGATTTCATTCTGTTTTATGGCTGAATACATTCCATTGTGTGTGTATACCACATTATTTTTATTCATCAGTTGATGGGTACTTCAATTGTTTTCATCTCTCGGCTATTGTGAATAGTGCTGCAATGAGCATGGGCGTGCAGATGTCTCTTTGATATACTGATTTCATTTCCTTTGAATATATGCTCAGAAATGAGAATATGTGATCGTATGGTAGTTCTATTTTTAATTTTTTTGAGGAATCTCCATACTGTTTTTCTTAATAGTAGTACTAATTCATATTCCAGCAACAATTGTACAAGGGTTCCCTTTTCTCCACAACTTTACCTGTACTTGTCATCTTTGGTCTCTGATATTAGCTATTCTTACTGAAGTGTGATTTTGAATTGCAGTCCACTGATTATTGGTGGTATTGAACACACACACACACACACACACACACACACACACATTTACATACCTGGCCATTTGTTTGGAATGAAGGACAGCAGTGGTAGAATAAATGAGTGAGAAAGCAGAAAGTACTATGGGCATGAAAAAGAGGGTAGACTCCCAGAATGCTTAATGTTTTGAATAAGATGAAGGATGCCAAGCATGAGAATCATAGAGTTATGTAGCTTAAGTTCCTAAACTGACATGTGATATTAATGATTATCTTTCTTGATTTGTAATTTGAGGGATTATTAGAGAAAAGCTAAGCCTGGAGGAGTGGGAGCTGGGGATATAGCTTCCTTGGTCGAGTACTTGCCTCATGTGCACAGTTTACCCCTTAATGGTAAAGTTGAGGCCATTAAGACTCACATTTCTTCTTTTTCTAAATTTTTATTGACACTCTCCATACATAGACAATATGCTATTACCATACCCCCTCCCACCACCTTCTCTTTCCCATCCCTTTCTTGCCTATACTGAATCCCTTCATCTTTCCAACTAGTCCCTTTTCTGTTTGGATGTTGTTGTAGACAGTTCCAAGGTGAACATCTAAGCCTGACACAGTGTATGGGAGGAAGGGATTTATTTCAAGCTCACAGATCCAGGGGAGGTTCCATTGATAGCAGAAGAAGCTGGCTTCCTTTCACAGATCCAAGCGGAGTTAGAAAAACACCACCAGTGAGCAAAAACCAAAAAGCAGCAAGCAGGGCCCCCAGAGCTCAAACTTCTTTCTTACACCTTTGGGCTAGAATTTAGATCCATCCTGCCCCCAGTGACACCTTAGGTCTGGTCTCCAGGATTCACCCCCCAGTGACAACTCCTCTGGCCAGGCAGCTGGAAATCCAAGTTATAAGTTTAATTTTAACATCTGAGTAATAGGGGACGTACTCTCAATCTACTACAGATGTCATTTTTTTCCTCTCCTTGTGTAGGTAGTATCAGCCACTGTGAGGTCATGAATGCCACGGCCACTTTGTGTTTGGAAGACAGCCTTGTAAACACTCCTCCCCTTTCTTTGGATCTTCCATTCTTCTCATCACCTCTTCTGAATAGGTCCCTAAGCTTTGGAGGGTGTGATAGAGATGCCTCACTTAGTGCTGAACACTCCACAGTCACTTCTTCTCAGCAGTTTGATGAGTTTTGAGTTTTTCCAGTGATCACCATAATATGAAAAGAGAAGCTTCTCTAACCAAAAGTGAGGGTAGCATTAATATATGGCTATAAGCATAAGCATTTAGAGGACAGTTTGGTGACATAATATATCCATTTAGCTAGACAACATAGTTTTCCCTGCTGGTATTTATGAGCTCTCCAGCAATAGGCTTTTAAAAATATTTTTTATGTATTTATTTGCAAGCAGACAGAGAGAGAGAGAGAGAGAGAGAGAGAGAGAGAGAGAGAGAGAGAGAGAGAATGAATGGGCACACTAGGGCCTTCAGCCACTGCAAACAAATTCCATATGCATGAGCCGCCTTGTGCATCTGGCTTTACGTGGGTACTGGGGAATCAACCAGGTCATTAGGCTTTGCAGGCAAGGGCCTTAACCACTGAGCAGTCTTTCCAGCCTGCTGTAGGCTTTTGATTAGGTTTACAGTGCCATGAAGAATTCCCTTCCCACGATGGAGTCTCCATAGAGAATAGTTGGTCTCCTCATAGCAGACACCTCTCTTGCAGCAGTTGTACATTTGTCCACTGCTGGTGAAGGCTTTGTTTCCTCCTTCCCAGTGTCATGACCAATCATCAGGAACTAGGTTCCAGTTCAGCTCCAGCTTGATTTCGCAGTGAGACTCACATTTCTTTAGCAGCCCTGGCTCTCGACTGCTTGATGGTCATTTTGAGGTGGAATAGGAACATTCAGCATTGCTGTTAATTTAGTAACTCCAGGCCTGGAGAGATGGCTCAGCGGTTAAGGCACTTGCCTCCAGTGCCTAAGGCCCCAGGTTCAATTCCCCAGTACCCACATAAGCCAGACTCTCTCTCTCTCTCTCTCTCTCTGTATCTCTCTCTCTCTCTCATTCTCTCTCTAGGTTTCTCTGCTTGAAAATAAATAAATAAAATATTTTAAAAATTTAGTAACTCCAGATTGTTGTATGTACCTCACGCCAGTGGCTCTGATTTAAGCACAGACCATGATACTAGATTCTTCTCTTCTAGAATCATCTTATTCTGGAACTCCTGTTTTTTCTTAGTGTTCATTTATCTGAAACAGGGTTGACACTGAGGCCATGGCTGCAGGGTGTCTTCAACAGTTCTGGTGTGCTGATTCTTTTAGGCTCCACTCCTGTCGGGACACCAGTGCAAACTCCATTTGGCAGCACACCTCCTTTG
Source organism: Zapus hudsonius (assembly GCA_004024765.1). Taxonomy (NCBI): domain Eukaryota; kingdom Metazoa; phylum Chordata; class Mammalia; order Rodentia; family Dipodidae; genus Zapus; species Zapus hudsonius. The sequence continues at coordinate 8,938 of PVHP010010340.1, forward strand.
GTGGTCTGGCCTTTAAGAAAGCCAGTTGGCTTCTAATTATCTTTATATATTTATCTGTTACACCCCTATCTCATTTAAAGATTGGTGTAGTGAGTATTGTGGTGTGTCTATATGGTATGGTGTCTGCTCATATGTGGCAGAGGTTACTCACCTATGGTGGCCAAAGTGGAGTAGAACTAGGCTGTCAATGCTCCATCGATCTTGTTTTAGAGTTGGAGTTTCTTTACTGCTTCCAGAGCTCTTGTTGGCAATGCCCAGCTGTTATGTGGGATCTGGAGATTCGAACTCTGGTGGTCTTAGGTTTGTGTGCGAAGTACACTTAACTGCTGAACCATGTGTCCAGAGAGCCCTTTAATCTTTAATTCAGTTTTTTTCCACCTGCAGAAGTGACAAGAATGGGAGCTGGTGTTTCTTAACCAATAGAGCATCTGCCTAAAAAAATCTTGATGTGCTTGCAGGGGACAGTGAGGTGTCATAGTATCCAGAATCTGCAATGGTTGTAGTGGCCTGAATGTGCCTTCTTTTTCTACTCTAGATCTCTCCGTTCTAATGGAAAAGTAACTGGAACTGACTTTGATGATTAAAATCAAGGACCATCAGACAAGATCACACAGTAGAGACTTTGCTTCCAAATGAAGGCACCAACATTTAGAATTTCTACTTATTCTAAGGTATTTGAGACACAATTTTTACATTAACCCTTTTGTAGTGATTTTATAATGTTGGCTTGTATATGTAGATTTTGCAAGTTTAAAAGTTCTTGTATGTTAAAGTGGGTAGCTTTTAGAAAAGTTCACCTTTCTTCATGCCCAACCTCATTTACCCTCCCTATTAAAAAAAATCAACAGAGGAAAGGTCCAGATTTTAAAGAGTCATTCTTCATAATTAATAAAGCTTGTCAATGATAAGAAGTAGATTGAATGAAGATCAAGACTCACAAACTATCCTAGAAGAAATGGAATAAATAAATACCACCTGGAAGTCATGGTACACACCTGTAATCAGGGAGGCTGAGGAAGAGGCTCATGAGTTGAGGCCAGCATCGGCTACAGAGTCTGTCTTCACAAAACAAAAACTCAGTTTAGGCTGGGTGTGCTGGTGACATGCCTTTAATCCCTGAGGTAAATGTGGTAAGTGAATGATATTTTAACTTCATCCATAATAAAGTTATAGAAGAATATGCATCCTTTCCACATAACTACAATAATTCTTTGCAAAACTTAGCCATACAAATTATGCTCTTTTTAATTTTTTTTTAAAGCAGACCAGGCTGGTCTTGAACTCAGGGCAATCCTCCTACCACAGTCTTTTGTGTGCTGGGATTAAAGGTGTGTACCACCATATCCAGAAAAAATTATGTTCTTAAATAAAATTCAGAAAAAAAACAACAGAATTGAAAAATAATTAAACTAATTCTAGGTAGAGAGGTAGAAGGATCATCTGAGTGAGGGAGGCAGAGGTAGGAGGATCGCCCTGAATTTGAGGCCAGCCTGAGACTGCATAATGAATTCCAGGTCGGCCTGAGCTAGAGGGAGACCCTACCTCAAAAAAAAAAAAAAAAGGTAAATTTAATGATTATACTTATGTCATAACCTCTGAAATTTGCAGCTAATTTCAGCATTCTAACAGAATCTGCTTACTGATTATCAAATACCATAGTGATCTATAGTTTGGGTTGAAACTTTCTTTTCTCCTAAATGTTGTTTAAGGTTTTTTATTCCCCATTAAGTGCTTCTATTGGTATTCTATAGACTATTCCTGTTGGACTTTTGGATATGATGGGTTAGTTTCACTTGTAACAGAAAAGCAAGATATATGAAGAGTTAAGTGACTATTCTAAAACATGGGGTACATCCCCATGTTAAAGACTGCATTAGACACTTGAAAATGGAAAGGAAAGGTGATATCAGAGAACACAAAAATAAAAATAGTCTCTATTTTTCTAAAATGTACATGAATTCCCAAAAGGATAGAGTTAGTTGGGTGTTATACTTAAAAATAAGATGCTTTTATTGTCAGTATGTTTCCACATAGATAGAAAGTACGCTCACAGGGCAGGTCAAAGTTGGTTGGCTTTTCTGAATATTTGGCAGAGGTTTACAAATGAGTATCTTGTTATAATATAAAGGTAAAAAAGGCTAAGTATAATTTACGCTTATCAGTATGATTCTTTAATTCTAATTTTCTGTTTAGTTTGGAAAATAAAATAGTAAATTCAGAAATAATATGAATTCACAGCATGAAAATTCTAAGATTGCCTCAATTAAAATAAATGAATTAAGCCAGGCATGGTGGCGCACGCCTTTAATCCCAGCACTCGGGAGGCAGAGGTAGGAGGATCACCATGAGTTCAAGTCCACCCTGAGACTACATAGTGAATTCCAGGTCGGCCTGGACTAGAGTGAGACCCTACCTTGAAAAACCAAAATAAATAAGTAAATAAATAAATAAATAAATAAATGAATTACATCCTAGAAAATGATAGTGTTTTTGTTTAAAAAATTAACTTCTATTCAGTAGCAAGTAAAAAAGAATTGGCTTGCTTTAATAACAGTTTTAAAATTTCTCTGGCAGCTAGTAGATGTACTTTTCTAAGGTATTTTTATATAATTTTGAATCAAATAGTAAATTATGATTAAAAATATGATTTGTCTTATTATTAGAATCTTATTTTTTGGTGGGGGGAGGAGTTTTGAGGTAATGTCTCACTTTAGTCCAGGCTGACCTGATTTACTAGGTAGTCTCAGGCTGGCCTTGAAACTCAGATGATCCTTCTACCTCTACCTAGAATTAGTTTAATTATTTTTCAATTCTGTTGTTTTTTTTTCTGAATTTTATTTAAGAACATAATTTTTCTGGATATGGTGGTACACACCTTTAATCCCAGCACACAAAAGACTGTGGTAGGAGGATTGCCCTGTGTTCAAGACCAGCCCTGTCTGCTTTAAAAAAAATAAATAAAAAAGAGCATAATTTGTATGGCTAAGTTTTGCAAAGAATTATTGTAGTTATGTGGAAAGGATGCATATTCTTCTATAACTTTATTATGGATGAAGTTAAAATATCATTCACTTACCACATTTACCTCAGGGCTACAGACTATAACCACCTGAAACTATTAATATACAGCCATAATTATAATCCTTATTTAGATTAAGTAGTATAGTTCTGTGTTCAGACTTAATGAAAGTAAAGATTAAGATAGGGAAAATTCTGATTAATTGAATTTACTTATTGATTGACTGTGACTATTACGTTTTTATGATTTGACATGTTAAAGTCTGTCTAAAATAGGTAGCTTAAAATCTTGTTTGGAATTTTTTTTTTTTTTTGGGTGGAGATACTGGGGATCGAAACCAGGGCCTCATACATGCATGGAATTTTTAATTCATCACTTTCAAATATCTTCCAACACTTAGAAGGCCTTACATATTCATATTTGTTTCCTTTTAAAAATGAATAAAAGTGAAAAAAATCACAATTTCTACTTGAAAGCTTTACATAATACATTTGAACAATATTTTCTGGCAATTTTTGCTGAGCTTCTGATTGCAAACAAGAGCTCTAAGTTCACTGGGAGTCTTGTCTCAGGGAAGCACACAGAAGAGTAGTAGAGGAATCCGTCTGAGGTTCTCCCCAGCCTCAGCATCTGTACCCCCCACATATATTTATATACCTACAAAATAATAAAGTAAATAATAATTAGTTGGAAACAAATTTCAGCAGGGTCTGCTAAGGGAATGGATATCCTTTGCTACAGCTTTTCTGGGCTATGGTGGAGGGATCACAGGCATCAACTCTCATGTCATCTTGGGACACTGGACCGGTATTTCTTAGTTTCTTCTTCAACATTAATGTCTAGATGTGAAGATGAAGTCATTGCATTAAATAATATAAAACTATAGGCTTAGGGGCAAATTTAATGAATATTGTTGCTAAAACTTACTACTGAAGTCATTGAAGTTTCCTTCTCATACCAAAAAACAGGTCAACTCACTAGAAGCTCGTAGAGCCAGTTTCAAAATTAATGGAGAAAAAGTAAATTGAGCTTTTGGCAAAAATTGCTTATCAAAAGCTTACCATCTGGAGAAGCAGTTATTGTCCTGAATGTGCTGTGGGATGTTTTGCTTTGCCATAGGAGGAAAGCACTAATGTGTAGAACACATAGGGACACATAGGCGCGCTACTGATTATCACCAAAGAGGGGCACTATAGCAGAAGAGGGTTTGGTTTCTGTTGTGTATTCTTGTTGGAGGTTTTTAAAAGCCACTTATAGTTAGAGAAGTTGTGTTTTCTCCCTCAGATCAAAGCACACACTTGAGCTGTAGGAATGGGTGTATTTGTTTTTTGAGCAAACGAAATTGCACCATGATATTAGTTCATAGGCCTGCTTTCTTTTTTAAAGAATTGGCATTCACAAATGTATCCTGATCATGATTCAGTGTTGAAAAGAGTAATATTATGGCTATAAGCTGTGTTTGGCCACTAAACCCATATCTGTTCAGAGCTTTGTGAAGAAATGATCCATGCTATAGTAGCCTTGTTTCAGTATTGTATGCTCTCTGCATAGAGGAAAGAGTTTATATACTTGTTACCTCTTGGTAAAAGTAGATAAATACTTCCTATTTATTTATTTCCATGAGAGAGAGGGACAGAGGGAGGGAGGGAGGGAGAGAGAGGAGAAGAGAGGAGAAGAGAGGAGAAAATTAAAGATTGGCCAGGAGGGAGTTGATCATCATTTAAGTTGGATGCTTGTGATTTGGCATAGTAAAGAGGGGAGAAGGATCATTCTTCATAATTTTCTCTAAAGTTTCCTGGAAAATCTCATAAGAAAAAGGTCCATAAATTTAGATTTTTCTTTGTTCATTATGTACATTAGGCAATGTGCTGAATTGCTATTTGAAACAATTTCTCAAATCAGTGAATATTCTGTATAGTGATGACACTTCCCACAAAGGGCAGATTGACTATGTGGTACTTGTTACTTAAGACTCTATTCTAAGCACTTTATACATATTAGCTCACTAGATTCTCACAAGAATGCCAATAAAGTGAATGTACACTTGCCAAAAGTTAATTAGCTGATATTTAGTTGAGCTGGGATAGACTTCCAAGCATTCCAGCCCTAGAATCTACGATTCTCTAATTTTTTCATATCTTTTTATAACTCTTTTTAAAAACTTCTTTCTTTCTTTCTTTTGTTTTTTGTTTTTGAAAATTGATTTTTTAAAAACATCTTTATTGTCAATAATTAGATACATTGTATAAGCAAATCTTGTGGTGGTACCCTTATTTCCCTCCTCCTGTACCACTGGGGGCCCTCCTCGGTGGGCATATGGATTAGTCCATGGGTAGGGGGTTATGAATTGCAGAAGAGTAGCCAGTTTTTTTTCTTTTTGTGTGTTGTTGCTGAGGGGGGGGGCAATGACTCTGGATATTCTCCCTCATCATTACAATCTTTCCACTAACTCTTCTGCTCATTTCCCTGAGTCATGTTGGGTGAGTTTTGGCTTTTTAAAGTTTCATTAGAAAATTTATAGCAAAAATAAAAAATTGTTATCAAGAACAATAACAGTAATATTTCATTCAGTAAGATGATTTAAACATGACTTAAGGTACAGAGAACCAAGTAACAGCATGAAGTGTTATACAGCTAACTGATCTGCACAACCAGCCCCTTATGAAGACATATTATGTGATTTAAATAGAATACAACCGAGGTTCTATTTTCCAAGCTATACTACTAAGTTATTTTCTATAATTGCTTTTAACATGAGCTTCAGTAGCAGATTTTTAAGATGTATGTCATATGCAAATCACCAAGCATTTAGTCCCCAAAATGTTTAAACCAAACCCCTGATAACCATTTATCTCTGCAGTTACCTTTGTTACTTTTATTAGCTGAGGAATATTAAACCAACTCAAGTCCACACCAGAATTTTAACACTTGAATATTTCTATTCTTTAGCTTCTTAGGAAGCATGATTAAGTCATATGTAGCTACACAAGTCATATTATGATCAGCTTTTGTATTTTTTTTCCCAACTCCCCTCGGGTTAAAATCTGGAAGGTGATTTTTTTTTTTTATGCAGACCTTCCTCATTGCCTATTGTCTAGAAGCCATTATGCTGTGTGTAGCTCTCTTCTGTTTCTGCTTCCTTGGACCCCTTCCAAGACTCAGTCTGTTATTATTATTTTTTTTCTGATGTATGCATTCTTTCTTTTTTTAATATATATATATACATATATATATTGTCCATAATGAATAACATTATTTAGTGGGCAAACAATGAGTTGTTATCCCCAATTCCCTAGTGCCCCCCCCATCCCTAATCAGCTGGATATCCTCCTCCATAGGTCATCTGGATCCGTCCTTGTGGCAGGGGACCATGGATAGCCTAGTACTCAGCCCCGTCCTCCTGGCCCAAGTGTGTTGTTACTGAGGGGTGCCATGCCTCTGGATAGTCTCCCTCACCACGGCTCTTACAATCTTTCTGCCCCCCTCTTCTGCTCAGTTCCCTGAGTCGTGGTGGGTGAGTATTAAGGCTGCTTTAATGTTGTGAGCTTAGGGGTCTTTGTGTCGAAAATTATTGGTTTCTGTCACCCTGGCTTATCCTGTGTTGATTGAATGGCTGTGGCTGTGGGTCCCTTGTTCATCCCGTCATTCTCTGCGGGATTCCATATGGATCCTCCACGATATGACTGTGGTGGCTTATCTCTTGCTAGGAACTCAGCTATCTGCCTATGGTTGGATGGTAGGATTCTGGAAGGTGATTTTGTTCAGTGGCTCAAAGTCTCTAGTATTCAATTTACATTTGAAATTATTTGTAAAACATTTTAAAGGAAGAGAAAAAGGTCAATTTTTTTTTAGTGTCCCAACAAGAAAATGTTGTCTGTCTCAATTCCATTCTATCAAGGCTCCCCAAGTTTCCCCTTGGTAGTAGGGCCAGGATGCAGTCAGCTCCTGCCATGGTCCTGTCCCACACAAGGAGCCTGTTACCGTTCAGCTACTTCTAAAAGCAAAAACCTTAGTCAAAATCCAAGTAGCTAGTGTCTGAAGGTGACGCTTCTTGTTCGGTTCCATTCTGCTCAGCAGAAGGTAGGACCACTCTTGTTCTCCAAACAAAACTACTCTGTTCATGTGACGGCTGCAAAGGAAGTTGGCTAAGGTAGTCCTCAAAGAGTGAGAAAATGAAGCAAGTGCAGGATACTCCACAGTAAATAGAGGGGCATTAACAGGAGCGCTGTCTTGAAGTCACCGA
>PVHP010010340.1:16299-48082 GCA_004024765.1 Zapus hudsonius
TCAGCAGAAGGTAGGACCACTCTTGTTCTCCAAACAAAACTACTCTGTTCATGTGACGGCTGCAAAGGAAGTTGGCTAAGGTAGTCCTCAAAGAGTGAGAAAATGAAGCAAGTGCAGGATACTCCACAGTAAATAGAGGGGCATTAACAGGAGCGCTGTCTTGAAGTCACCGAGGTGGAAAGCTGCCTCTGTGAGTTCCTCCCCGCCCCCCCCCCTAAAGCCACCTCTCTCTCCCTGGAAGTTAGAGCTATTTCTTTCTCGACCACAGTCAGCAGAAGTTCCCCCTCTCCCTCCACCTTTACGAGCTCCACTACCATGATCAGACTTAGATTTGGGTGGAGGTGGCTTTGGTCTAAGTCTCTCAATTTCTTTTGTACAGCCAGTCAAGTAAGAATTAGGGGCGCTGCAATAGGGTGTGTACGTTTTTTCATTGTAGTTGCTGTTTGTGAGTGTAGGTCCCACCATAAGCCAGCCTGGCCAAATTATACTATCTCTTCCAAATAGATGAAGACATCTTCTTTGTTCTCTGGAAAACAGCCTTTGGATCTAGAGTCTTGGTCTTTCCAGGATTGTTTTTATTGGTTTTAATCCAACAAATATCTTCACATCTTCTATAACCCCACTTGTACTAGTAAGCATACTCTTCCAAGGTCCAAGCCCTCTCCAGAACCACACCAGAGAAATATAAATGATCGAGGTGTGGTAATCTCATCAATTTCTAACTTCATAATACCATCCCAAGTCCAGCATTTCTCATTAGCAGTGATGACCGTCTCTTGGTAGTACTCTTCTAAAGGAGGTTCCAAAAGAATTATATCAAATTTGGGTGTCAGTTCTCTGATGTCAAAGGCTTCTGTGTCTGCTTGTAAGTACATAGGAGGAGTGTTAGATTTAGCTATTAACTCATCCTTTAGCCTGATGAGTTAGTTCCCTAAGTTTGGGATATTCTTCAAATCTGTCAGCTAAACCTACATCCCTGATGAAATTCTGAGACCTATGTTCAGTGTCAACAAAATGCTGGCAGTAATCATTATGGGGATTTAAGCTCTGTGATCCCTTAAGAAAAGTACTGGAATCTTTGTAAATCTCCTCTTCATATGGCAAATTTTCTTCCTCTTGTTGCATTTCTAGTTCATCCTTATATTCTGCTCTGTCTTCATCAGTCTCTCCCTCATACAGACATTTACGTTTTGAATTTGGAGCAGAAGTATTATAAGAAGCCCTACAGGTTTCTCTTGTCTCAGCAATCTCTCTGCTCATCTTTGCTGTTCAACACAGCCCTGATGCTGTCAGCACTTTTGGCTCCCAGCTGCTGAGCCAGGAGCTGCCGCTTTAACCTCTGCCGCTCCGGATCTCCTGCAAGTGGCTGTCCATGTCCCGGCTCGTGGGCGAGCCTGCCTGCCTGCCAGCCAGCCCAGGCCGAGAGGCCTCCCGAGTTCCACCTCGGCCTTGGCGGGAACCTTGTCTGCTTTATTGATGAGATCTTAAGTGTCTCTTTCTTTCTTTCTTTTTTTCTTTCTTCTTTCTTTCTTTCCTTTTTCCCCCTTTTCCCTCTTCTTTTCCCTTTTTTCCCCTTTCTTTTCCCCCCTTTCCCCCCTTTTCCCTTTTTTCCCTTTCCCTTTCCTTTCCTTTTTTCAAGGCAGGGTCTCTCTCTGGCCCAGGCTGACCTGGCGCTCACTCTCTGTCGTCCCACACTGGCCCCTCCTACCTCTCCCTCACTCCCAGAGTGCTGTGACTGAAGGCATGTGCCACCATGCCTAGATAACTTTTCACTTAGTCTTTATAATTTTCTTCACTGCTTAAGGAATTTTTATTAAAATATTATTGAAATATTAAAACACTCCTGGAGTGTTTTATAGCAACGTATAGTTTTTAAAAAAAATACACTTGCTTCTCTGCTGATGGCTCAGTTTACTTCAATAATTTATTGATTTTATTGTTATTACTTGATGATCTTGTTTTCTTTTTTGGTTTTTTGAGGTAAGGTCTTGCTCTAGCCCAGGCTGACCTATGTAGACTATGTAGTCTCAGGATGGCCTCAAATTTTTGTTGATCCTCTTACCTCTGCCTCCCAAGTGCTGGGATTAAAGACGTGCACCACCACATCAGCTTGATTGTGTGTGTGTGATTCTTAGATACTATAAGTACTTCCCCTTAACCCCTACACCCATTGTGTAATTGCAGCCTACTTGACTTTTTATTGGCTACTTGAGATAAAATTAGGCAATGTACTTAATACACTTATTAGCACATAGTATATATTTAGTAAATAAATATACCTTTTGGTTTAAGAAACAACTACATATGTCTCCTCTCTCTCTCTCTTTCTCTCTCTCTCATTTGTGATGCGATATATGCAACATTTGCACATGTGTGTGCAGATGCACATACACTGTGCTCATGTATGCAGAGGCCAGAGGAAAGCATAGGGTACCACCCTCTTTTATCAGTTATCCATGTATTTCCTTAAAACAGAATCTTTCCCTCAACCCAGAGCAGCTTATTGTTTCAGTCATACAAGACTGAGGTTACAAATATGCATGGCCATGCCCAGCTTTTTATGTCAGTGCTGAGGAATTGAACTTGGGTAGCCTCAGGCCCTCATGTTATGAGGGGCAGGTGATTTTACCTACTGAGCCATCTCTCTGGCCCCTACACCTGGTTTTGTATATAGCAGTAAATTGAAGCAACCCTTTAATGTGTTTTAACAATACTTTTGAAAATGACATTAGGTATTTGGAACCTTCAGATTGTAGAGGCACAGGAGTTTCTTTAATTCCAAAGTACATTTATTGAGTGGTAACATAGCTATTGAAAGTGTCTAACCAATTATATGATTATATGACTATATAAAGGAGGAGGATTTGCTATTGGGGGCATATGCTAGTGGTAAGATAAAAATTTTTAGAAGGACAAAATTAAATGTGTTTGACAAAAACTCTGAGAGGAGAGATAACAGAGCTTTCCAAACTGGATTCTTGAGAAAGCAAAAGGTCATATGCAAGAACAAATATAATTGAGACGTTCTTAGTGAAGACATTGGAACAGTGATTGTTGTGAAGGTAATCTTGAAGATGAAATGAGTAACTGTGGCATTAGAGTGTGAGATCAAGTGAATTTAAGAAAAAGGAAAGCTATTTTGAGGAAAACAAATATATACTAGCTAGGGCTGGAGAGATGGCTCAGCAGTTAAAGACACTTGCTTGCAAAGCCTGAAGGCCCAGATTCGATTCCCCAGTACCCCCATAAAAGCCAGATGCTCAAAGTGAGCCTGTGTCTGCAGTTTGTTTGCAGTGGCAGGAGGCCCTGGCCTGCATATTGTCTTTCTCCCCCTCTCCCTCCCTCTTTCTGTCTCTCAGATAAGTAAATAAATAAAAATATAATAGCTAGTATTAAATTATTGCTGTGTGGGACATTGTGATAAGATATTGCTCAAGTTGACCTAACACTCCTGGGATTTTGCCTCAACTCTCTGAGTAGTTAGGACTACAAACCTGTGCCGCTATGCTTACTGATTTTCTACATGTTTATGGAACTGTCCCAGTTACCATGTGTCACAACTTATTACTGCATCTGTATCGTATAAAAGCAAACAGGATTGCTCAAAAGTTAACTCATATTAGACAGGATTCATTATCTCTTTGTCTTGGGATAAAACAAAGTTTAAGATAAGGACCTAATTCTTGGTTGGGTTTTGTTTTGTTTTGTTTGTTTTGAGGTAGTGTCACTCTAGTCTAGGCTGACCTGGAATTCACTCTGTAGTCTCAGGCTATCCTCAAACTCACAGTGATCCTCCTACCTCTGCCTCCCAAGTACCGGGATAAAGACATGCCCCACAATGCCTGGCTAGGACCTAATTCTTTCTTTCTTCTTCTTCTTCTTTTTTTTTTTTTTTCCTTTTTGGCTTAGAGAGACTTTATTAGAGAAGAAAAGAAGAGAAATTACAGAGAGCGCCTGCTTTGTGGAAGGCAGGAGGGGGTAGGAAGCCTATGTGGGAATAGGGGTCTCTGACCACCTTGGTCTCAGTGTGGGAGAGGATTGCTTACAAAATCAGGAACCTGGAAGTACAAGAGAGATAAACAGCCTCCCCCCCACAAAAATAAAAACCAGCAGGACCTAACTTTTAATTAGAATTTTAAAAATAGTTTTTTATTATAAATAAACTGCAAAAGCTTAGATTTCTGGTACACAAAGGATTTAATTCACTGGTTCAATTTAAGTTTATGAGTCCCTAGAAAAGTATTATAATCACTAATGTAGTATATAGTATATTAAGTAGGAATGGACATATTTATAATGTGTTAATACTCAATCTACATTTTATTATTTTTTGTTTAATGAACATTTTAATTAGTCTATCAATCAGTTAGTAATTTAGTAATTAATATAGTACAAATAATCAGCTTAATTGTGACATTTCCATAAATGCATATAATATACTTTGATGGTAATCATCCCTCTGTTCAAGGAAGGGTGCCTTATTGATGTTGCCAATATTTTTTTGTTATTCTGTTGTGTTGCATGTGTATGTGTGGTACTGGCGTTCAAACCCAGTGCCCTTTGCATACTAGCTAAGTATTATAACACTGAGACACACCCATAGCACAGTGCAATTTGATACAGAACCTTTTAAATATTTTATCACTTTATTTTCCTCAATTAAAAACAACATGAGTTCAATTCCCCAGTACCTATGTAAAGCCAGATGCACAAAGTGGCTCATGCATCTTTTCATTTGCATTGGCTGGAGAACCTGGTACACCCATTCACACTCACACTCTTCACACTCTCTTGCTCCCCACCCCCACCCCACCCCACCCACACAATGCCTTTAATCCCAGCACTTGGGAGGCAGAGGTAAGGAGGATCACTGGGAGTTCGAGGCCAGCCTGACACTAAGTGAATTCCAGGTCAGCCTGGGATATAGTGAGACCCTACCTTGAACAACCAAAATAAAATATTTTTAAAAATTTGGGCATGTTTTTATATTTTTATCATGTTTAGAGCATTTCTCATCATAGAGATTATATATTCCTCAAAAGTGGAAAAAAAATCACTGTCAAAACAACTTGGCACCAGGACCAATTTATGGAGAAAATTCCTTTGAACTTACATGGTCTTTAGTTTACTCAGATTTTTTCTTAAATCAGTTTGAGTATTTCTTAATTCACTTTAGAAGAATTTCAAATAAATTGGCATAGAGTTAACATGTCCTCTTACAACTTTAAAAGAAACTCTTTTCTGTTTCATGATTCTCTTAACCTTTTGTTTTCTACATTTCCCTTGGTGATATTTGTCATATACTTATCTATTTTGTTTTTTAACTCTAAGAAATAGCTTTTAGTCACTTCTGTGGCGTAAGCCTTGTCATTCATCTGTTCTTGCTTTCAACATGGATTATGTCATTCAACATTGTTTGCTCTCTACATGGATTATTTATGTTGGGTTTTGTTTGTTTTACTACTTTCTGAAGGTGAATGCTGAGTACATTATTTTCTTTCTTATTAAATTAATTAAGGTTATTAATCTGTTTCTAAACAAAGTAGTAGTCTTAGCCTAAACTCCATTCCAGTTTGCTAAATAACCAGCTACTGTTAAATATTTACTTAAGAAATACTTCTGCTTGATTTTTTTTCAAATGATTAGAGTTGTGCATTTTTGGAAGGCAACTGTGCTCACCACTATACTCTATAGAGATGTGCATTTGTAAATTTCTGATGTAGTCATAAAAAGGATATGTATAGTTTCAGTTTTTTTCTGGAATTTATTGAGTTTTCCTTGAAGGTTAATATAAAATTGATTTTCACCTGCTACATGGTCAAGTGGAAAAACATCCCTAATCTAAAATTTAAAAGAAAGTCTTCTAAGTACATAAATAGACCCCATTACCAACAATACTTCTCCAGGCTTACCCTTTTTCCTTGCAGGAAATCCATAGATTCCGTATGAATAGTAGAGACAGATATTCTCAACTTTGCACCTTATCTAATTTTATGTCTACTTCACCAGACTTATAGTTGGATAAAGTGTTTGCTAATGTTCTAATTTTTTTAAAAAGCAGAGTTTGGTAGCACATATTGATAAAGGGAAATATTGGCACAGTTATATTTGTTTTTTACCGTTGAATTCCCCCTCCCCCCCAGTTCGTGTCCTCTAATGCAAAAGAATTATACATAGGGACAGAAATAAGTTTTATTACACATTTATTCTAGATTAATTAATTTAGGAAAAGGGGAATTGGATGGGGAAGCCTCCCAGTCACCACGTGGTAAGTTACAGAGTTCTCCAGCCACCAGTGTGGGGAGAACACGTGGAGAGTCTAACATAACTTAAATTGTTCAGCTAAATAAGCAGCAGAAGAAAAGATAATAGAGAGCTCCCATCATGAGAAAGAGGCCTTACCTTCGTAAGGCCTGGAAATTCAGAGATCCTCTGCGGCCTGGCCATGTGGAGAAAGAGGCCAGCTTCTTCTAGGAAAGTTAATTTAAGTTTCCCCCAGGTGAGTCAGAGAGACAGCTGATTGGTTTATATTTGACCAATCAGTTTTAGCCCCTAGGTTGTAGCTCTAGCTAGATACCTCCCACTCAAGGGGAGGGGCTGCCTCTGCAGAGGTCTGACCATCACAATATCTGCAACCCTATCCTTGGCACTTGAAAAACTGAGGCAGTATGATTGTGAGTTTGAGGCCACTCTAGCTTATCCACCAAGATAAAGTTCCATTTCTTTGTATCCTGGCCAGCACTTGGTATTGTGATTTCTTAGTTATTTGCATAACTGTATAATAGTATCTCTCTGTGAGTTTCATTTTATTTCCTTCCTAAGAGCTGATGATTTTAAACGTCTTTTCATATGAGACAAATGCAACTTTTTTGTTTTGTTTTTGATTATTGTCCATAATGAATTACATTATTTAATGGGCAAACAATGAATTGTTATCCTCAGTTCCCCAATGTCCCTCTTCCCCATCCCAAATCAGCTGGGTATCCTCCTCCGTGGGTCATCTGGATCAGTCCTTGAGGCAGGGGACCATGGACAGCCTAGGAGTCAGCCCGGTTCCACCAGCCCTAGTATGTTGTTACTGAGGGAGGCCATGTCGCAGAGGACCATTCTGATTGCCTACTCAGACTCCTCTCCAGCAGACCCTAGGAGTAAGCCTCCTAACACCATGACCATATGACACTTGGCCAAAAGGAAACTAAAAGCTGAGGCTCCCAGAAGAAACCAACCTAGGTTATTAGTACCTCAATGACTAACTCCAGGGACTGTGGAGTTACAATGTCACAAGTCCAATTTGCTCAACCATGTTCATAGCAGCTTAATTCATAATAGCTAAAAATTGGAATCACCTCAAATGCCCATCACTGGACGAATGGATATCAAAGTTGTGATACATATTGTCATGGTGTGATCCAGGTGTCCCCCACAAATGAATTAATGTGTTCTCAGTGATCAATGCTCAGCTGATGGCAGTTTGAGAATTAAAACCTTGCTAGAGCTGTGTTGTTGAGGGAAGGCTTATGGGGTTATAAGCCAGCTTCCCCTTGCCAGTATTTGGCACACCTTCCTGCCGCTGTTTGCAGTGCTGTGGCAGAGGTGATGTCCACCCCTTTGCTCATGCCATCATTTTCACTGCCAGGATGGAGTCTCCCCTCTAGTCCATAAGCCAAATAAACCCATTCCTCCACAAGCCGCTTTTGCTTGGGTTCTTTCTGCACAGTAACTAAGAAAGCTGACCGCAACAGCAGTATAAATTTGAATCACAGGAAAATATTTTGGATTTAAATGCTTTCCTTTTTTGACTAAATGCAGTTTCAGTTTTTCCATGGATAAACCATGAGTTAAGTAACTTTATGTTTTGAAAAGTATTTTTAAAATATTTTTATTTACAAGCAGAGAGATGACAGGGAGAAAGAGACTATGATATGAGAATGAGCATTCCAGGGCCTCCAGCCACTACAAAGAACTCTAGATCAATGTGTCTCCTAGTGCATCTGGCTTTACGTGGGTCCTGGGGAATCAAACCCAGGTCATTAATTTTTATAGACAAGCCCCTTAACTGCTAAGCCATCTCTCCAGCTCAGTGACTTCCTTTTTGAGTCAGCTGGAAATTTCTTACAGATTGATATTGAGCACTTGGGTGAGAGTACTTTGTAAAATGCAAATTGACTGCAACAGTATCTTCCAGCTCCAGAAATGCTGTGATCTGTCCTGGGAGACTGCACAGTTTCTGCTATCTTTAGCTGCCTTGGCTGGCCTTGCAGCAGATAACTTTTGCATCACAGTAGCTTTTTGCAGTCTTTGATAATAATTCAGTCTTTCTGAACACATTTCCAAGGAAATAAGGCTTTCATATAAAGTTAAAATTCAACTACATGTGAATTTACCTATGCAGCTACTCCAGCTATGGTAACAAAGTAACTTTTAAAGGAAGTTGTTTCCCATAGACTTATGTAGCAGCGACATATATTACAACTTAATTTTTTGTGTTTTTTAAAATAATTTTTCCTTCATTTATTTGCAAGGAGAGAGAGAGAATGGGGCACACCAGGGCCTCTTGCCACTGCAAACAAACCCCAGATGCAGGCACCATTTTGTGCTGCAAAAAGAGAATTGAACCTGGGTCATCAGGCTTTGCAAGCAAGCATCTTAACTGCTGAGCCATTTCTCCAGCCCTTATGTTTTAAATATTATATTGACAACCTCATTCATATTGACAGTGTGCCTAGATCATAATCACATCTCACTACCCTCTTAAAAATTACATTTTTAATTAGCTAATAAAATAGAATATATTTGTTAAAAATAATTGTCTATTGAAGAATCACACTTTTAAAATTCTGACCTAAAAGCCCAAGTTTTTCCTTTAGTATTTTATGAAAATGTGTGTTGAGTGTTTGTGTGCCCTCCACCCCCATTCTTTTAGGAAGTTAGCACCATTTGGGTAGTGAAAACTGACATTTATGAAGCAAGCTGTTGTACTGAATTAGGATATTGAAATTTTATTGAAATAAACTGAAAAAAGACTTTAAAGGAAACCTTAATTTGTTGCCAATTACTGTGCAAAGCTCTGCATTGGTTATAATATGGAAAAACAAATTATCTTTAGATAAATATAATGACTCTCTAAAAATGGAATTTTATCAAGCAGTTGAGTAGTTCTGAGCATTAATGTTTATAATTCAGAATTAAAATTTATATGAGAGACTTGTATGGTGGCTCATGCCTGTAATCCCAGAACTTGGGAGTCTGAGGAAGATGAATCTCTGTGAGTTTGAGGCCAGACTGATCTACAGTGGTAAGATCTATGCTGGTTAGGACTACAAAATGAAATCCTTACTCTCAAAAATATTTTTTTAAATGACAGCTTTAGACCATCAAATGATGAATTTTAATTGTAATGATGATTCTGTTAAATTATTTGGATAGTAGTATAGAAGAATATGCATGAGTCTTATGGGCACTAACTCACAAGTATAGAAGTAAAATTGAATACCTGTGGGGATTGCAAATGTCATTGTAAACATAGAAAATTAGTACTGGAAACAAAGTGAAACAATAAAATGGGATGTGGGGAGGTATGGATGTACTTAATTTTTATAGAAAGGAGTCAGTAAATACAATCTAATTTCTCCTTTTCTTTTGCAACCTTGATGACAAAATGCTGCATCTTCTCTAAAGTTTCTTTCTTCTAAGGCTCCATTATTTATCATTTTTCTGTTATTTTCCATTGCTCAGATTGGATCATTTCTCTGTATCTTTAAGTTCACTGATTTTTTTTTCTACTTTCATTCTGCTATTGAGCCCATTCAGTGAGTTTATTTTTGGCTGATTTTCAGTTCTAAAGTTTCCATTTGGTTCTTTGTATCTTTTGTTTCTTTGTGGAAATTTTTTTCCATCTGTTTCAGTCATTTTCATAATTGCTTATTGGAACATTTTACTGATAGTTGCTCTAAAATCTTTTCCAGATAATTCAAATTTCGGCATCATCTCGGTGTTGTACTTGTTAATTTTCTCACTTAAATGGAGATTTTTTTAAGATATTGTCTTATTTTTTCATAATGAGAATACTGTAAACAACAAATTAAGATATAAGAATAAAGTAGAAAATAAAACCAGCTGTTGTGTAAGCTTAATGTCTTTCTCTTAAAACAGAAATACCTAGTATATAAACTTTGTGTAAAGACTATGTAAAAACATATATGTAAAGAGTCTAGCTCAGTCCCTGGAACATGACAGATGTTCAGAAAATATGAGTTCACTTTACTTTTTTTTCCTGCCTTAGCATTTTGAAGTCATTACTGCAGCAATATACCATCTTAAAGGAAAATGTTCTTTAAAAATAAACTTAACATTTTTTTACTCCACCTATTCTGTTTCTGTATTTTTAAGGTAGGGTCTCACTCTAGCCCAGGCTAACCTGGAACTCACTCTGTAGTCCTAGGCTGGCCAAAAACTCACAAAGATCCTCCTACCTTTGCCTCCTATGTGCTGGGATTAAAAGCATGCACCAGCTCTCAAATTTTGATAATTTGTTACAAAAGATCAGCCTGTTCCTCAGTACTGGCTTTGCTTTTATGACAGGGCTAAGCCATTTTGTTGTTAAGCCTATCAGACACCCCCCCCCCATCACAGACCTAGGAAATCCCTCCATTGGATTCTATTGTTAGAATGTGTTCTGTATCTGTCCTAGTCAGTCAGCCACACACCACTGGGATGAATCTCCAAACCAGGCACAGTTTATGGGAGGAAGGGATTTATTAAAGCTACAGATCCAGGGGAGGTTCCATAATGGCAAAAAGAAGCTGGCCCCTCCTTTACACAGGTCCAGCCAAAGAGAAAAATCATCACCAGCACCACATACACAACAGCAAACAGGCAGGGGGAAGAGAGAAGTTTTCTCCTTCTTTATATAGCCTTAGAGTGGGGTCTTGCAACCCTATCCCAGATGTTGGCTTCCTGAGTCTCTAGAATTTCCTTTTTCACTGCCCTCCCATGATAGGATATTTGTTTCTAGCTCCCCTGAGCTTCCTTACATCTTGCCTCCTACTAAGAGGGCTTCCTTCCTGTGAAAAAGAGAGATTCACCCGAGATTACTAAAAAGGTCAAATTTACAACAAAACTTAACTATCACAGTATCTTAATGCCCAACTATGGGAAAGTGAAATGAGATTGATAGTAGTCTCCTCACCTGCCTGCTACCCAGGGTGACAAGTAGCTTTCCCTTTTGTGCTCTGAGGATTTCATAGCTCAAGACTGTGGGAAAAGAGAAGAGGAAGGAAGGGGCATGGTCACAAATGAACATAGGAAGGTGACAAAGCTTGGAACATCCCTATTTCTGCTAAAATCTACTGGGCAGCCCCTGATTCTTGGCTGAGTTGGTAATTAAAAGCCCTTTGATCTTCATGGTGGCAGGATTTTCTTGAAAAGTGACATTTAAGTTGATTTATGAAAGATGAATTAGGAAGGAGAAAGAATATGCTAGGCAGCTAGAACCAGAATATCTACAGTTATATTAAAGGTAATAAAAGGATGTCAGTATAGTAATTAAATGGTATGGTACTGGCGAGAATGTTTGATACACAGATCCTTGGAAATGTGGTGGTTTGAATGTAAATGTATGTTCCCCCAGAGTCAGGTGTTTTATTAGGCTTGTAACTTGGGACTCCAGCTGCATGGCTGTAGAGTAAATGTCACTGGGGGCAGATCTTGGGGTCCAGCCCAAAAGTGTGTTCTAGCCCAAAGGTGGAGAGAGGATTTTTATGCTTGCTGCATTTTGGTGTTTGCTGCCTAGTGGTGGTTTCTCTCTCTGCTTGAATTTATGCATGGGAACCAGCTTCTTCTACCATTAATGGAACTTCCCCTGGATCCATAAGCTTGAAATAAATCCCTTCCTCCCATAATACTCTGTTTGGGTGGATGTTCATCCCAGCATTGTGGAGCTGTACAATAGGAATAGAATAAATAGTCCATAAATAAGACATACATATGTAGACAGGTTGGATTGTACAGAAGGCGTGAAGTGGAGAATAGCCTTCTTAGTAAATAATATCGGCTTTGTGTTCATATGTAAAGAAAATGGACTGTGACGTATACTTCATATCTTTATAAAGACTAACTCAAAATACAGCATACATCTAAATGTAAGATGTGAAAATGTTAAGTTTTTTGGGAAGAAAGCATAATAAAAAATCTTCATGAGTTCAGGTTAGGAAAAGAGTTTTTAGACATGACAGCAGGAGTGTAATCCATTAGAGAAAATAGTGATAAAGACTTCATAAGCACTAAAAGCTTTTGCTGTGTAAAGCATTCTGTTAAGACAATGAAAATGTAAGTTAAATGAAAAGTATTTGCAACTGTTATATCCAGTAAGTAAACAACCCAATTTAAAAAGAGAACCAACGTCATAAACTTCTCATCAGAGGTTGTATTCAGGCCAGGTGTGGTGGTGCACCCCTTTAATCTCATCTCTTGGAAGGCAGAGACAGGAAGATCACTGGGAGTTTGAGGCCACCTGGAGACTATATAGTGAATTCCAGGTCAGCCTGGGCCTTACCTCAAAAAATCAAAAACAAACAAAGCAAAAAAGTTGCATTTGTCTTATATGAAAAGATGTTTAAAATCATCAGCTCTTAGGAAGGAAATAAAATGAAACTCACAGAGAGATTCTATTATACAGTTATGCAGATAACTAGGAAATCACAATACCAAGTGCTGGCCAGGATACAAAGAAATGGAACTTTCATATATTGCTGGGGATAATAAAAAATACTACATACATTGAGCTGAAGAGATGGCTTAGCAGTTAAGGCATTTGTCTGCAATGCAGAAGGACCCGAGTTCGATTCCACAGTGCCTATATAAAGCCAGATGCACAAGAGGACGTATGTGTCTGGAGTTTGTTTGCAGTGGATGGAGACCCTGGCGTGCCCATTCATTCTCTCTCTCTCTCTCTCTCTCTGTCTGTCTGTCTCTCTCTCTCAATAAATAAATAAAATATAAAAAATACTACGTACATTATTATTTCTTTGCAGGAAAGTTGCAAAGATAGTACAAGATTTCTATATACCTCACTTTCCCCTAATGTTGATATCTTACAAACCATACTATATACTTCAAAACAAAGCAAATTAACATTGTTGCATTTTTTAAACCTATGTACCTCATCAATATCTATCGCCATTCTATTCACAGTTACGTGCTGGAAACAACCCAAATGTGATTTTTTTTAATGCATATGTATATGTGTGCACATATATGCGTGTCTGTGGAGCCTAGAGGACAACCTCAGGTGTCATCCTTCAGGAATGTTGTCCACCTTTCTGTGAGACAGGGTCTTCATTGGCCTGGAGCTTTCCTATTAGGCTAGATTTTCCAGCTAACCCCAGTGATCTTCCAGTCTCCACCTCCCCAGTGCTGGAATCATAAACACACAACCGCATACCACCGCACTGGCATTTTTACCTGGGTCCTGAGGAGAGAACTCGGGTTTTTATGCTTGTGAGGCAAGTCACTGAGCATCACCCTCCTAAATGTTTTTTTTTAATTGGGAAATATAAATGATATACAGTAGGTTACTACTCAGTAATCAAAAGTAATAAATTATTGGTACATGCAGCAACTTGGATGAGTCTCAGAAGCATTGTGTTGGGTGAAAGAAGATAGTCTCAAATGATTACTAAAAATGATGCTACAGAGTTCTATGATGTGACATTCTAGTGTGACAAAAAGACAACAATGCTGATAGAGAAAAATTAGGGGTAAGGTGTAGTACAAACTGTGAAGAAGGTTTTTAGGAGTGAGGGGTGGGGAATATAGAAGTCCTTGTGCTTTACTGCTGGTGTAAGTTAGGGAATCCTGTGTACACATTTATATTTAGAGAACCATATACACAGGAAGTTGTTTTACTGCATGGTTGCTTATGAAATTGTTCCATAAAATGTAGAAATGAGTGGGTGTAGAATGAAATAGAGAGAAGCTCCATCTTTTAGCACTTGTATCTGGAGCTCATTGGAGTAGCAGAAGGTCGTGGTGTGCCCATACCCAGACTCTCAGTCTCTCTCATGAATCAATGAATGAGTGGCAAGAAGCCCTGGTGCATCTTCCCCCCCACACACACACACACTATGGCAAGCCTCATAAATTTCAGTACAGCCATGGTGAAAAGCTAGGCAGAGAATCTTCCGGAACCTCATGGGCTAGCTAGCCTGGTGAAGGCAGTAGTGAACAGTGATTGACTCTGCCTCAAAATAGGTGGAAAATGAGTATCCTCTGACCTCCACATGCGTCTCTCTCTCTCTCTCTCTCTCTCTCTCTCTCTCTCTCTCTCTCTCACACACACACACACACACACACACACATATGCGAAGTTCAGCATTATCCTCAGCTGCATAATGAGTTCAAGGCCAACCTGGGCTATACCAGATCCTTTCTCAGAAATCAAACAGAGGATCGTTTGGCAATCTTACATGGATGCAGTGATATTTAGAGTTCAGTTACTAAGGCACCTGGGCCTGGAGTGGCCAAGCTTCTAAAGCAAAAACATAAAGAAGAGATCCACCAAATTCTGAATGTTCACACTGCAAACTACCGTTTAGTAAGCAGCACTGGTCAGCAGGCAGAAGACGCTCTGAGTGTAGTGTAACAGTTTCATGGTGCAGAGGGAGAGGACTCAGTAAATACTCTAGGCCATCTGTGGGAATCTGAAGAACAGCCTCTTTGGTTGGGGCGAGAGAGAAGAGTGCCTCATTAGCATTCCCTAGAAATAAGCCAGGTTTAAGATTGAAAATGAGCTTCAAATTAGTGTACTCTTTGACTGGATTATTTCCTTACTGCTAATCAGAACTGATTGAAAGATAGTATCATTCGCATGTACTGTTTTGTGACACATTCAGCCATCAGATTTCAGGTATGCCAAGAGACAGGGACAAGAGAAGCATACACAGATAACTAAGTGTGAACATCAGTGAAAAATGGTGTGATATTCTTTTATTCCTCCTTTGTTTCTGATGAATAATTTATTGTTATGTGAGGTTTTTTTTCCCATGTAGGGAAAACACTCTTTCCTGTCCTTACTTTTGCTTTAGTTTTCTGAAGTTTAACTGTATTATAAAATTTGGTATGGATTGCTTTTGGCAGTCCATTAAGCTTGTTGAATTGGTAAATGTATATGTGTTGCCCAGTTGGGGATTATCAACCATAATTTCCTAAAGTGTTTTTTAAGCCCTGATCGTGTATTCTCACCTTGATGACATAGACATAGATCTTTTGGCATACTCACACATCCCGAGGCTGTTTTTTTTCTTTCAGTCTACTTTCTCAAATTGGATTACTTCTCTTGTCTTTCAGCTCTGTGTTTCTTTCCTCTGTCTTCTCCATCATGCTATCACATCTATCCACCGAGTCTTTTATTTCAGCTATTTCAATTTTCTGATTTGATTCTATTTTAAGAATGATGTATAACAAGTGATAATTTTTCTGTATTCCATTTTATTAAAATATATACATAAGGGCTGGAGAGATAGCTCAGTGGTAAAGGTTGCCTGCAAAGCATTAAGGACCCAGGTTTGATTCACCAGTACCCATGTAAGGCTAGATGCACAAGGTGGCTCATGTTTCTATTGTTTGTTTATAGTGGCTGAGGCTCTGATGCCCCCAATCTCTGTCTCTCTATCTGCTTCTTTCTCTTTCTCTCTCTCTCAAATTAATTAATTACCTTTAAAAATATATGTACACATGAGTTCTCTAGTTTTCATTTGCTTTAAGAGAATATATTATACTTTTATTTTACCTAGAAATTCACATTTTACTTTAGTCATATCCTTAGGATTAATAAATAAATCTGAATTATACATTGTTACTTAAAAATGTTTAAAATACTTTTTTTATTTGCAGAAGGAACCCAACAAGTTACTTTTTAATTAATTAAGAATAGTACTTTAAATATATTAAGTTTGTTTTCTAAATTTTATAAATTATATTGCCTTAATTTCATGTGCATGATCCAGGTTAATCCAACTTAATGTTTTTCTAATTTCAGGTTCCTTTCACAACTATGCCAGAGAATTCATTAATATCCTAAGAAATTACTAAACTCTACTCTGAGACATTTCAAATGAACAGGGTAAGTTTAATATCATTTTAAATATGAACTAGAATTTTATAATGTTTTCCTAATGTGGGCCTGTGCTGAGCCAAACAAAGGTGGACACTAGGAAAAGCACCTTCACTGCTATTTTACTGTGTGTCTGCAGGGGTTTCAGTTTTTGTTTGGATCAGGGACCTCCTTGAGGGTATTCTTAAAGCTGACAACCTTGGGTATTGTTCTTCAGAAACACAATTCACTTTTTTTTTTCCCATGGGCTCTTGGAATTCAATTCAGGTCCTGCTTGTTTGCAAGAAAAAACACATTATAATGAATTACCTTCCCAGGCTGTGCTGTAATAATTTTTATAAATATTATATAGTAATCTTATCCGTTATTAATAAGTTATTAGTTCTGATTGTGTTTATTAATTTTTTTTCTACTAACTGGTTTTAAAGTTCACCTTTACTCATACTATGTATATGATCCCCATGTAGACATGTATGTAGGTCTGTACAAATGTTCCATTGATCTTAACCTCAGTCTCCATCGAATTCTCATACTATATTGATGTCATGGCTTGAAAATCTTGTTTTATTAGTCTTCTAAAAATCTTACCCAGGCTTTTTTTTATTGTCCATAATGAGTTACATTATTTGCGGGCAAACAATGAGTTGTTATCCCCAATTCCCCAATGTCCCCCATCCCCCACCCCCAATCAGCTGGATATCCTACTCCATAGGTCGTCTGGATCAGTCCTTGTGACAGGGGACCATGGATAGCCTAGTATTCAGCCAGGTTCTCCTGGCCCAAGTGTGTTGTTACTGAGGGGTGCCATGCCTCTGATATTCTCCCCCACCACAGCTCTCACAATCTTTCCACCCCGTCTTCTGCTCAGTTCCCTGAGTCATGGTGGGTGAGTATTAAGGCTGCTTTAATGTTGTGAGCTTAGGGGTCTTTGTGTCGAAAATTGTTAGTTTCTGTCTCACTGGCTTATCCTGTGTTGATTGAATGGCTGTGGCTTTGGGTCCCTTGTTCACCCCATCATTATCTACGGGGTTCCATATGGATCCTCCACGGTATGACTGTGGTGGCTCCTCTCTTGCCAGGATCTCAGCTATTGGCCTACAGTTGGTTGGTAGGGTTAGATGGGTCCCAGCTCTTTAACGAATATACACAATTCTGGATTACCTAGATTCTATTTTTAGTAGCCTCCCTGTCATTCGCTCACATAGTACATCTTGTCTTGGGAGCCCAAGAATACGGGATCCGGTGCCTATCGCCTTGAATCCCAAGTTCCAGACAAGGGCTCCCCCTCACTAAGTGGAAAATTTGGCTGAATTTGAAAGCTGTTGATTGTCTCCCCCAGGCCCAGGCTTATCCATTACACAAGTGCTCCTTTCTTGGTTTGCTGTTCTCTCCCAGTAGGAGGTGTGGTCAGCCTACTCATATCTGCAGATTGTTTCATGTCAGTGGTCTCTGTTTACTCCAGCTGTCCTTGATCAGTTTCCCCTGTCAGCCTGTGCAGTGCCTTCCAGCACTACACTAACTGCCTTCTGGGAGCTGGATACTGTTCTGGACCTCGAAGGGTCACTTGATGCTGGTCTATGGCATTCTGTGGTTTCTTCAGCAACAGGGTTTTGCCTCAGGCCTGGGGAAGGCACTCAAGAGCTTTGACAGAATTCTGTCTTGTAGGAGGTGTGGTCAGCCTACTCATGGCCGTAGTCTTTGTTTCATGCCAGTGGTCTCTGTTTACTCCTACGCCAGCGTCGTTGATCAGCTTCCCCTGGAAGCTTGTGCAGTGCCTTCTAGCACTGCATTAACTACCATATGGGGGCTGGATACCATTCCGGACCTTGAAGGGTCTCTTGATGCTGATTGATGGCATTCTGTGGTTTCTTCAGCAACAGGGTTTTTCCTCAGACCTAGGGAGGTCATTCAAGAGCTTGACAGAATTCTGTCTTGTTTTTGGAACCCCATGGGTCACTTTGGTCAATAGCTCAGTGAGGGAAGGAACTGGTGGCTAGGACCAGGGGTTGTCAGACTGATCAATTATTCACAGGCTTAGACTCTATCCCCTACTACTCATGGCCCCCCTTGCCAGTTGATACCCACTACTTGCTCACTAGGTTACAGTATGCTCGTGAGGATTTTATGTTTTTGAACCTAATTTGGTTCAGCCTCATGCTTAAGCCAATCCCCTCCCCCTCCGTAGTTAAGGTTGCTTGCCTACAAAGCCTAATAATGGCCCAGGTTTGATTCCCCAGTACCCACATAAAGCCAGATGCATGAAGAGGTAGGCGCATGCATCTGGATTTTGCAGTGGCTGGTGTGCCCATTCCCTCTATATCTCTTCTCTCAATGTCTCTCTGCTTGCAAATAAATAAAATAAATTTTTTAAATTGTGTTGCTTTTTCTTTCGTATTCTTGCATATTGGCTTTAGAATGTAGCCAGCAAGTTAAAATCCAACATATAGAAGCATTCTAATTAGAATTGCATTGAGGAGAAACGACACCTTTGCACTGGTACCCCTTGCCCAGTGTTTTCATGTGTTTCTTACTTTCCCTGGCCTCTGCTGTGCCTCTTCCTGCTTCTTCAGCACAGGTTCTTTGCTGATGTGTCTTTCCCTGCCATGCTTGGATGATTTGCTACATGCTGTCCTTCAATTCACTTTTTTAAAAAAAGTTATGTATTTATGTGCAAGGAGATAGAGAGAATGGGCATGCCACAACCTGTAGCCTCTGCAAATGAACTCCAGTTGTATGCGCCACTCTGTGCATCTGGCTTTATGTGAGTACTGGGGAATCAAACTTGGGTTGTTAGGCTTTGCAGGCAAGTGCCTTCATTGCTGAGCATTCTCTCCAGCCCCCATTCACTTCTTATTTCTTTTATTTTCTTAGCTTTTGAGGATTTCTAAGTATGCACAAAAGAGAATATGGTGACTCTTTATGTATACATAAGGAACCAATGGGTCAGCATTGGATTGTTTTATATATCAAAATCCTGGTAAATACTTTTTATGTTTTCTTTATAGCACAGTGACAAAATTTACAATTATGCATTTAATAGCACTATTCACTAAGTGTGCATTTAATAGCTCTCTTCTCCACTAAATTATATAAAGACATAGCTTTTGTCTATTTTCTTTATTGTAATGCATCTAATACTTACAGTACCTAAACATGATAGGTACTCTAATATCAATTGAATAAATTATTTACTAACCCAAAAAGGTTGCTAATGTTTAGAAAGAGGAACATTTGATGGAAAAATTTTGAAAAACAAATTATTGAGAATGACATGGGCAACTTTTTTTTTTAAACCATAGGAATCATCCTGGACTCCAATTCATATAGAAATTACTAATTAACCTTGCGCTCTTAATTTTTTTTCCAATTGTGCTTCTGTGTTAGAAATTATATTCAGGGTGTCGGAGAGATGGTTCAGTGGTTACAGGTGCTTGCTTGCAAAGTCTGACAGCCCAGGTTTTTTTAAAATTAATATCTTTATTATGAATAAGTATATACATTATATGAGCAAATCTTGTGAAGGTATCTCCGCTTCCCTCCTCTCTGTCCCCTACCCACTAGGGTCCTTCCTCTGTGCACATTATGGATCTGTCTGTAGGTTAGAGGGTTATGAACTGCACCAGAGGTAGCCAGATTTTCTTTTTCTCTACCCTCTTTGTGAGTTGTTGCTGAGGGGGGGGTGATTCTCTGGATATTCTCCCCCACCATGGCTCTTACATTCTTTCTGCCCCCTCTTCTGCTCAGTTCCCTGAGTCATGGTGGGTGAGGTTTGAGTCTGCTTTGTTGTTAAGATCTTAAGTATCTCTGGATCTTTGCCCTGGGTTATGTTGGGTATCATTGGTGTCTGTCCCCATTGACCTTTCATGGGTCCATTAGTCTTGCTGTGGTGATTGGTTTCCTGTTTGTCACTTTCTCATAGGTTTCATTTGGGCCCTGTGTGAAGGCCAGGAGTAGTTTGTTTCCTGTCAGGATGTCAGTCATCATCCAATGTCTTGTTGGTGGAATTGCTTTGTCCCCGGCTCTCTCACTGCCTGCTGAAAAATACAAACAGTCTCTCCATCAGAGAGTGAGATCAATATAGGTTAAATGAGACAAACATTGCTATTATGGATAGCTTCTAGTGGGTATAGCCTCTCTGTAGCTCTCTGGTAGTGGGAATTTCCCCTAGGAGCCCGAGGTCTTGGTCCCCATAGAATTTTGCATGGATTCCAGTTCCAGTTAAGAGTTCCTTATCACTAGGCAGATCTCTTAGCCAATCAGTAAGCATTGATTACCCTCCTCGTTTTTGCACAGATGAGCACTTCTTGACTTTGACAGCCCAGGTTTGATTTTTCCAGTACCCACATAAAGCCAGATGCTCGCCCTTACTCTCTTTCTTTTTCTCTCTCAGAAATAAATATTAAAAAAATAAAACAGCAATTTCTGTAGTCTCATAAACAGAATATTAGTAGGTTCATAAGGCCTTACCCACTGTAAATACTATTTGAGAATCACTCCTAGATGAAGCAAAGTGAGTTACTGAGATAGTGGACCTGTGGGCTGTGAAGCCAAGCACCCTGAAGTCTCAGTAGAGAAATCAGTTTACTATTAATTTCATTTGATGAAATTCAAGAAATCGTTTCTCAAATTGCAATTCCCTTCTATTTTTTATTTTGTACTGTTTTGAAGTAGTAACCATAGTTACTAGTAGAGGTTCCTAGGTTTCACAGCTGCAAGCAGAGTCATCTAGATAAAAGGGTGAGAATAAAGCTTACTGAATCCCCTTCCCATAACTGACTTCTTTCAGTGAGCACTTCAATAACGTGAAATATTCTTTGTTCTCAGTAAAGTAGATAACATTTTAATTTAAATTAACAGTAAATCTGCTTCTAACTCCTTTTTAGAGTCTGGGAATGAGACTAATACTACCTGTCCTCCCTCTCAACTTGCCCTGTCTTTAGCTTTTTCTATTTTTGTCTATTCCAAACCATCTTTTTCTAAGTGATTGATAGTAATGCTAACATTCAGGGCTCAGGATGGAAAGATTGTAGCTATGGATTAGTGGGAAAGAAAGGAACAAATTAGTATTAAAAGCTCGATATAGGGTGCGTAGAATATATTTGCCAAGATCAAGAAGAATCAAGGTATGATAGTTTGAATATAAGGCCCCATAGACGCATGTGTTTTTGATTAAGAATTGAGTTTGTAACTTGGGTCTCCAGCAGGCTGTCTGGAAGAGGTATCACTGGGGCAGATCTTGGAGTCCAGCCTTACTAGGTGCGTTCAGAGAAGTTGGAGCTCTGGTTGTTCATATTTGCTGGTGTTGGTGTTTGCTTGCTGCAGTTGTTCCTCTCTGCTTGAGTCTGTGGAAGTAAGCACCTTCTTCTGCCATGGATGGAGTTTTCCCTGGATTTTGCAAGCCTGAAATAAGTCCCTTCCTCCAGTAATCAGTGTTTGGTTGGACTTTGCAGCAGTGAGGAACTGGCTACCACACAAGGCTTGTCTTTTATCAGAAGGCCAGAATAAGTATGTAAGGAGTAAGTCTTAACAGCAAACACTGGTTTGATGGATTGACACTACTGATATATTTTATTAAGCATATAGTATATGTTGAAACCTATAGATGAACTTTTAACTGTATCATGTTCTCTTTTATACTAAACTATTCTTTCTCATTCTGCAAACTTTAAGATGACTGCTAATTTTTAAAACTAGTTTTCTATCCTGAAACTGTACCTTTTTAGTATTTAGCTGGTTTATCTATCTTGATTTCTGTGGTCTAGCTGACAGATCATGGGACAAAACTAGCCTTCAGGGCTGGAGAGATGGCTCAGCGGTTAAGGCACTTGCCTCCAGTGCCTAAGGCCTTGGGTTCAATTCCCCAGGACCCACATAAGCCAGACTCACAAGGTGGTAGCCCTGGTTCTCTCTCTCTCTCTCTCTGTAGCTCTCTGCTTGAAAATGAATAAAATGTTTAAAAACTAGCCTTCAGCCTGTGGAAAGTTTATTGGCACAGATCCATAATGCCCATTAGTTTGTTTATAGTCTATAGCTGTTTTCACATTCAAATAGCAGAGCTGAGTAGTTGTGACACTCAATAACTTGCAAAACCTAAAATGTTTATTATCTGGCTTCTTACAGAAAAATCTGCATCTCACTTACATAGAAGGACTGGGTCAGAGAATGGTGATATTGGGAGTGGAAACACATATACTTAGTTATAAATATAGTTATTTTTGCATTGTCACAAATACCTAATAGAAACAGCTTCAAGGGGGAATTGTTTCTTTCACTGCTTCAGAGGGTTCAACCCCTGGTTGCTTAGTCCCATGCACTTAGACAGAACCCCATAACAGACAGAAAGCATGTAGGAAAGGGCTAGGGCAAAATATGCCCTTCAAAGGCAAGACACCCTCCACCCCTTAATCCTCTTACTAGGCCCCATCTTCTACTGTATCCACCTCTCAGTAGTCTCTTCAAATTTTGAACATTAGTTCAGATCCTTTATTAATGGTCTTGGGAAATCCCCTACAGACATACCCAGAGGTGTGCTTTACCTATCTCTTAGGCAATTGCTTTTATTTGTTTTTGTTTTTTCATGGTCGGGTTTTACTCTAGCCCAGGCTGACCTGGAATTCACTATGTAGTCTCAGGGTGGCCTTGAACTCACAGAGAACCTCCTGGCTCTGCCTCCCGAGTGCTGGGATGAAAAGCATGCACCACCATGCTTGTTTTATTTAAGACATATTTTTATTTATTTGCAAGCAGAGAGAGAGATAGAAAAGAGACAGACTGAATGCCATGTCAAGGTTTCCAGCTGCTGCAAACAGACTTCAGATGCACAACCCTCCCCCCATTTTTTTTGTAAAGTATGACATTCCATTTCAGGGGAGGTTAAGTTGGGAAGTGGGTACATCCACATGGTCTAAGGTCCCATGTGAAATTCCTTGGGCCTAGGGAAAAACAAAATATACTTTGTAAGGACCTTACCAGCAGTGAAAACCTCAGGTGCTAGGAGACGAACAGCCCAGGAACCTGAAAAGAAAAATCCCCAAATAGGACACTTTGTGCATCTGGCTTTATGTGGGTACTGGGGACTTGAACCTGAGTCATTAGGCTTTGCAGGCATATGCCTTAACCTCAGTCATCTCACCAGCCTAGGTATAT
Source organism: Zapus hudsonius (assembly GCA_004024765.1). Classification (NCBI taxonomy): domain Eukaryota; kingdom Metazoa; phylum Chordata; class Mammalia; order Rodentia; family Dipodidae; genus Zapus; species Zapus hudsonius. The sequence continues at coordinate 39,557 of PVHP010010340.1, forward strand.
CTTAGTCCAGTCAAGTCAGCAGTTTGGATGAACTGGTACTCTCTGGACATTAGGATAGTGGAAGCATGCAAGAAGAGTGCTAGGGAACTGAATGAGACCAGTAGTCTTCTAGACCCTTCTTTTTTAAAAAATGTTTTTATGTATTTGCATCGAGAGAGAGAGAATATGAATATGAATACGAATGAGCCTCAAGCCACTACAGACGAACTCCAGATCCATGTGCCACTTTGTGCAGCTGGCTTTACGTGGGTACTGGGGAACTGAACCTGGGTCATTAGGTTTAGTGAGCAAGCATCTTAACCGCTGAGCAATCTCTCAAGCCCCCTGTTCTAGTTTTGATATGAGGGTGGTGTGTGAAGAGTTTACTCCCTTTTTTATTTTTTTGGAGGGTTGGAGATTTGTTCATAATGATTATTAGGTTTTTTTGAGGGTCTTACTCTTTCCTATTTCTACATGTGTATCTGTGTACATATTCTGTGATGGACTTTAAATCTGTTGCTCATTAATCTATTGGCATAGATTGACACAAGTATTTTAATTGGAGGTGATCTTGGAGTTCTTTTTGCTCCAACATCCTTATTTCACAGATGGCAAAAATTGAATCTCCTAAAGTTGTCATATGCCTAGGCCATATAAACAGGCTGTGGCAAGCCCTGGGGGTAAAATGTTGAGTTATTTCATTTTTCCTACTGTTATGCATGCTGACATTCACATGTGAAGTCTGCTCTCTAAGGACTTGTCCACTCTACCCCTGGCTCTAAGTAGACTACTTAGAAAAGTAAAGAAATAGCTGAAGACTAGAGAAGCATCACGTTTAGATTCTAATTTCACTCTGTTACTGATATTTTTGCAGTTGTTAGGAAACACACCATTCTTTGATAAAAAGTAAGCATTTAGAATATATACTGAGGTTATAAGCATTATAATCTTTGAAATGAACTGTGAACTAAGATCTAATTTGGTTCATTACTTAGGCCCTTTATACAGTATAATTTATGTGAGAGAAATGGGCAATTATTCAAGTAAACAAAAAACTATCTCCACAATTCATAAGTAATTTGTAAGTACAACATTGAAGAATCCAGCATTCATACTGCTATTAGTAGGTTATGTAACTGTTTAAATATTTTTCTTTATGAATGGAACAAACTGTAATTTATATTTTATAATAAAAGTGCTAATTTGTGACTTCATAACTTAATGAAAATAACTTCATTAAGAAAATTAGATGTAATTTAAATAATTTTTTTTAATTTTATTTATTCATTTCAAGCAGAGAGAGAGAGAGAGAGAGAGAGAGAGAGAGAGAGAGCACCAGAGCCACTTGTGGGTCTGGCTTATGTGGGTCCTGGGGAACTGAACCCAGGGCCTTAGGCACTGGAGGCAAGTGCCTTACCCGCTGAGCCATCTCTCCAGCCCTAGATGTAATTTAAAATAGACAAAAGAACTATAACAGAAGGGCTGGAGAGATGGTCAGTGGTTAAAGGTGCTTGCTGGTGAAGCCTGACAGCCCAGGTTCTGTTCCCCAGTACCTCTGCAGAGTCTGATGCACAAAGATGACACATGCATCTGGAATTCATTTGCAGTGGCAGGAGGCACTGGCAACTTCCTCTTTTCCTCCCTCCTTCTCTTTGTTTGCAAATAAATAAATTCTTTTAAAAAATCCATAATGAAGCCGGGCGTGGTGGCACACAGAGGTAGGAGGATCACCATGAGTTCAAGGCCACCCTGAGACCACATAGTGAATTCCAGGTCAGCCTGGACTAGAGAGAGACTCTATCTCGAAAAACCAAAAAAAAAAAAATCCATAATGAGAACTTAAAAGAGAAAATATAATAGAAATTATAGCCAATTGAATTTTATTGTTCTAGCAGGGTTATTGCCATCACAACTGGGGCAGAGTCATTATTTTCATCAAATTCACTTTTAGAAAGGCTGCTTCCCTGGGGTTCCATTTTAGACAAGAGAACTAAGAGAAGCTTGCATGAAAGATGCACATTTAAACTAGACTGCAGAGCAGAGACTAGTGTCTATGCACAAAACCTTAGCAGCAATATTTTTTGTCTGTTTTTAATTAGCCTCTAAAGAATTATGTAATTGTTCCTTCTTTCTTTCCACAACAGCTTAGATCCCTCAACTTTCTTTCCTTGTACATTTGAAGTGTTGTGGCCTTTTTTCTTAGAAATACAGAAAATTCACATTCTAGCATAACATACTTAACCAATCTTAATTATAAATTAAGATATAATGCTTAATTGGTATCTCATCTTTCAGCAATTCAAACCACTGTTAAGAGTTGAATCATCCATGTTTAGTTTTGTATTATTACTCAAGTTCTAACTCCAGATAGATTATCTAGGTGGAGAGAATAGGATTGATGAAATGTTTCTTTAAATTTAGAATTCTACATAAATGTGTTCAGCACTGTTGGCTTACGAGAATTGAAATTGGCATTACATAATCATAATTGTTTGTTTTCACTTATCTGTACCTTTTATATACTAGTAGTTTAAGCTTCAAAGGACTTGAGACCAAAATTCTTGGGATTTTAGCCTTTTTTTCAGATTCTGGAATATTTGAATATACATAATGAGATACGAGTCTATATATGCTATAAGTGTGAGCACAAAATTCACTTATATTTGATATATTGCTTTAAACACCAAAGCCTGAAAATAACACTGCATAATATATTCTTAGTGCACCTGCATTGTTTTTAGTCTACAGGAGGAAGCGGAGTGATGAGTACTTGTGTTCTGCTAGCTTCTTTTTTTAAAAAATTTTTTACTGATGCCATATTAGAGACAATTAACCATTATAATTCCCTCCCCAATATCTTCTCCCCCTCTAAATTAGTCTCTATTTTGTTTCTTTTCCTCCTATTATGAAGGTTTTGGGTATGTATTACTAGGCACTGCAAAGTCATGAATATCAAGGCCATTTTGTGTCTGGAAGTTTGTGTTATAAGCGGTCCTACCCTTCCTTTGACTCTTACAATCTTTCCTCTACCTCTTCTGCAATAGACCCTGAGCCTTCAAATGCACCTGCGTTGTAACTAAGACTCTTCATGTTGGTCACCTGTGGAATTTTCCACTTGTGGTGTCATGTTGTCAGTCAAAAAGTTCAAGATTTTAGAACATTTCAGATCTACAAATTAGGGATGGTTTGGTTTAACTTGTGATACTTTTCATTTCTTCAGAAATCATCATTCTCTTCTTCCGTTGTCATAAAAACCATGCCTGGTAGCAAATGCCCACAATCCCAGCTACCTTAAGGTGGGAAGATCATTGCAAGTTTTTGACCAGCCTGGGAAATCTGGGGAAGTCCTATCTCAAAATGTAATTTGGTAGTAGCCTAAAGACCTTGGATTCAGTCTCCAATACTGCTTTGTTTTGAAACTGATTAGCACATCTCTAGTTTATTCAGTTCTTTTAATTTTATAGACACGAAATCTCTAATAGTTCCATGAACCACTTCAGAGAATCATAAAACTCTACTGATAATTTTTACAAAAAATTTCCATGTGGGAATTGTTTTGAAGTAAAATGTCTTTAACCTTTTTTTTTTTTTTTTGGAGTTTCAGAGTTGTCACACATCATCAAACAAAGGTGAAAACCATTTTCATGGGGCCCCTAAAGCATCATATCCCTTCAAGAGAATAGACAAGGTATATTTGCTTTTTTAAAATCCTGTAATTATAGTGGCCAACCTCTCTTTTTCAGATGAGGAAATGAAATTTATTAATTTGCACAATAATATTCTGACTTAATCATTGTTAAATTATCCTAGTTCTCTGAGGTCTTTTTCAGAGAGTGAAAACTGCATGTAAATACAGGTTTTTTTGTAGGTGCACTGCTGATTCCTAACTTGGCTTCAGTTCTTTCATAAATTGTCCATGTGATGTGAAGTATTCTCTTAGAGAGTATGTATGTGGAAGCTTTATAGTTCCAAAGGACATTTATGATTTTTCAAAAAAATTTATAGTATCTGTGTTAAAGAGGTCTTTTTGTTTGTTTTGCTTTTGTTTTTCGAGATAGGGTCTTTTTTTTTTTTTTTTTTTGGTTTTTCGAGGTAGGGTCTCGCTCTAGTCCAGGCTGACCTGGAATTCACTATGTAGTCTCAGGGTGGCCTTGAACTCACAGCAATCCTCCTACCTCTGCCTCCCGAGTGCTGGGATTAAAGGCGTGCGCCACCACACCCGGCTTGAGATAGGGTCTTGTTCTAGCCCAGGCTGACCTGCAATTCACTATGTAGTCTCAGGTGGCCTTGAACTCTCGATCTACCTCTGCCTCCCGAGTGCTGGGACTAAAGGCATGCACCATCATGCCCAACTAAAGTGGGCTTTTACGATCAAGGTTATGAGATTTCAGACTTCAGGAATTTAGGCATGTAAACATTTCCTCATTCTTTTAATAAATATTTATTGTATGCCTACTGTGACAATGTAGATTTTATTGACTGATGGAGTACTTAAGGACTGGGAAAATTGCTGAGTGGTTAAAGGCACTTGCTTGCAAAGCCTGCTGACCTGGGTTCAATTCGCCAGCCACACAGATAAATTGGATGCGAAAAGTGATGCAGGCAAGTGTTTGGTGTTCATTTGCAGCAGCAAGAGGCCCTGGTATTTGTGTATTGCACAGAAGTGCACATCAGTGCACATACACACACAGGCAAATAGATAAAATTTTTAAAAATAATACCTGTGGGGCTGAGGATATAGCTCAGTATTTGTTTATGTGTTTTTATTTTTGAAACAGCATCTTGCTGTGTAGGCCAGGCTGGCTTCAAACTCACAGTCCTGCTTCTGCCTCCCTAGTGCAGAAATCATAGGTCTACACTGCCAAGCTTGGGTGAAGCTACATTTTTAAGAGTGCCAGGAGAAAAGGATCTAATAAATTGTATTAGTTACTTTCTTGTTGCTGTGACCAGATACTTGACAAGAAGCAGTTTAAGGAAGGAAGAAATTACCTGGTTTCCTGTTTAAGGTTACGGTCCATCATGGTGAGAAGGCTGCCAGGAGCTGTGTCAGCTGGTCCACAGTGAGGAAGCAAAAACAGTAAATGCTTGTGCTTAACTCGCTTTCTCCTTTCTGTGTAGGACAGGGTCTCAGCCCTGCATAATGTTGCCATCCACAGTCAAGGTGGGTTTTCCTATCTCAATTAGCCTAATCTAGTTGATCTCTCACAGGCATTCCTTAGAGGTCAACCAAATCTACATGGTCCCTGCAGGTGATTCTAGGTCCTGGCATGATATAAACCATCACATGGATTCTGTCTCCATCCCACTGCTTTCCCTGGCAGTTTTACTTTTTGGGATTTCTCTGGAGATCTTTTTTGTTTGTTTATTTGTTTGTTTGATTGGGTTTTCAGGGTAGGGTTTTGCTCAATCCCAGGCTGACCTGGAATTCACTATGTAGTCTCAGTCCAGCCTCAAATTTACAGCAGTCCTCCTACCTCTGCCTCTCAAGTGCTGAGATTAAATACCTTACCTACCACACCTTGCAGAGCTCATTCTTTAGAACAGCTCCTTCTAGTCAGCATACAAGTATTCCTTCCATAACATGTACCTTAATCTTGGTTACAATTACTGTGCTCTATCCCTTACTTTTCTTGTTACTCTGACAATACCTGACAGAGCAAACATGAACCATTTTGTGTATCTGGCTTTACATGGATTCTGGAGAATCGAATGCAGACCATCAGGCTTTGTAAGTAAGTGCCTTTGGCTGCTGAGCCTAAGTCTTTGTTAAATTAATTTCTAATTTTGTATGAATATTGTTAAAGGCACCTAGAACCAGGCCTATAATCTCAGGAGGATTACAAGTCCAAGACCAACCTATTTCAAGATAAAAAGTAAAAAGAGGGCTGGAGGGATGGCTCAGTGGATAAGGCACTTGCCTCCAGTGCCTAAAGCCCCTGGTTCAATTCCCCAGTACCCACATAAGCCAGACCCACAAGGTGCGCTCTCTCTCTCTCTCTCTCTCTCTCTCTCTCTCTCTCTCTCTCTTTCTCTCCCCTTGAAATTTAATAAATAAAATATTTTTTAAAAATTAAAAAAAAGTAAAAAGAAGGGCTGATATTACTCATTGGCAGAGTGCTTGTCTACCATGTAGAAGATTCTGGGTTCAACCCCCAGTATTGTGAAAAGGGGGGAGACAACTTAAGGGAGGAATGGTTTCTTTTGGCACATGGCTTAGGGAATACATATAGTCTTTCAAAGCCAGGAGGAAGTCACGGTGGCTGTGGCACTATGAGTGAGTGTAATATAGCCACTGACTTTGGGAAACAGGGAGGAAACTTGGTCCAGAACCAGACATGTCTATCACTCATAAGGCTGCCACCAGTGACCTACTTCCTCCAATGAGACCCTACCAGGTAATGGTCCCACAGCCTCCCAAAACAGTGCCACCATCTGCAGCCCAGGTGTTCAGATACATTGCATGAAGGGTCCATTTCACATCCAAACTATACCATTTGCCTTCAACCATTAGTTATGTTTCTCATTGTACTTCTGTACTCACAGTGATCCTCCTACCTCTGCTTCCCAAGTGCTGGGATTAAGGGTGTGTGCCACCACACCCAGCCTCATTTATTTATTTTTAATTTTTAAATTATTTGTACACTTGTGACCTGGAAGTCACTACATAGTCTCAGGATTACCTTGAACTTACAGTGATCCTCCTACCTCTGCTCCCCTCCCCCAGTGCTGCAGCATATAACACACGTATGTGTGTGTGTGTGTGTGTGTGTGTTGGGGAGTGAGCCAGGGTCTCTTGATTCTGCAAACAAATGTCTGTCCAGCTTTATGTGAATAGGTAGGGAATTGAACCCAGTCTGGCAGGCCTTGCAAGCAAGCATCTTTAATCACTGAGTGTTATAGTCAGCTTTCTTGTTGCTGCAGAAAGAACCCAATCAAAGTTGCTGTGGAGGAATGGGTTTATTTTGGCTTATAGACTCGGGAAGCTCCATGATAGCAAATCTTAACAGGAAGGTGTGCCAAACACTGGCAAGGGGAAGCTGGCTTATAACACCTATAAGCCAGTCCCCAACAACACACTACATCGAGGTTCTAATACCTAAACTGCCATCAGTTGGAGATAAATCATTCAGAACACATTAGTTTGTGGGGGGCGCCTGGATCAAACCATGAAACTGAGTCATCTCCCTAGACCCCTCAAATAAATTTTTAGGCCAGACATTATGATCTCTCCATTCTGAGCTTGTGCTGACTCTTTTACCCTTTATCCATGTCCTCTCTTTTTTATTTGTTATTTGAGCTTCACTGCTTTTTTTCCTTAAACACTGCAGTGTTTCTGGAGTTTCACATTTTCCCTGCTCGTGGACACTGCTGCATCAATATCTTATTGATTCCAAGTGCCTTATCCCACTTCCTTAAAAGTCAGCAGCTCAGATCTACTTGGATGTCCTGTTGCCACCTCATAATTAATGTGTACATAATTGAATTCATTAGTCTTCCCCCAGACATCTGTTACTTCCCATATGCCCAGGCTTGGCTAAATGACATTAATGAGTCCCTCATGCCAGGAACCTTGGTGTTTCACAGGAGTGTAAACAACATTCTGGCCAGAAGATGCCTCACCACAGTGTTGTTTTTAATGAAAAAAGTTGGAACAGACCTAAAGTCCTATACATAATTTCATTTAATGTGAGCATTACAATTCTATAATTATTAAAACTGAAATATATGTGCATTTTAGATTGCATATGCAAATATTCACTTTAATTAGTGGTAGCACAGTTGATGGGTGATTTTAATTTATTCTTTTCATTTACCTGTCTTCTCTAAAGTTGTGCAGTAAACACAAATCACCAGCTCCTACCACCATGCCTTCTCTGCCTTGATGCTGTGGGCGGCAGCTCCAGGTCCTTTGCCACTGTAGCTGCATCTCAGAGCTCCGGCTGCTCTGGGCTAGTCCCTAGTTCGGGGGTGCACTCAACGCTGTGATCTTCACCTGCAGACACAAGTTGGCCTCTCTTTGCCAATCCAAGATCTTGTCCAATGTCCTGTTCACTCCTATTTGCTGCTTGGTCGTGCTGCTCAGTATATCCGTGTAATTCTACCTTAGCAACCCTCTTGCCTCCATTGCCCATCTGCCAGCTTTACTCTTAAATTCTAGCTGATGTCATCTTCTTTTGCTCACCCTTTCAGGTGAAACAGCTATATATTCAAATTCCAAATCCAGCAATAGGAAATATGAATGTTTTTCCTCATTCAGATATTCAGCCAACTGGAATTTAGCCAATTCAAGATTACATCTATTTTCCTAATCCTAATAAGTCCATTTCCCCCACTGTGGTGCTGAACCCAAGGCCTTATACATGCCAGGCAAGTGTGCTGCCATTGAGCTACATCCCCCATTGTCAAGTCGGCCTTTGCCGCAGCGTAGACAGCTATGCCAGATTGGGGCAGGGGTGGAGATAGTGAGGGAAAGGAGGCAGAGGGAGAAGACATGATTCTGCCTCTACAAGGGGCCATACTGTGCCCTTGCTGTGTGCCTATGTTTTA